>CAOLHI010003674.1:0-161023 GCA_948474755.1 Ctenosaura bakeri | reverse complement strand
ACAGAAAGCTTTAGGCCTGTGTGTTGTGCTCTGTACTGTCCTGTTCACTGTCCTTTTTACTCCAGAGGAGGCTTCTGTTAACAGGGGAAGGAAGCAGTTTTTTAAAATACATTTGTATTAAATTCCCTCTTTCTCTTGCTGCATAACCTCCTTGCCACACTCCACAGTATTCTTGAATGGCTATCAGCCTTCTGGAACAGATTTGAGGGCACAAGTATCTAGAGAAAAAAAGGAAAAATAATGAAAATTGACTCCCCTTCTTTTCCTTTCATGGAAAGGCAGCACAAGATACCGTCATATATTCCTCAACAATGTCTATCACAGCATCCTTCTGAATTTAAACCAGAAATTAAATTTCCATGTTTATACTGTATCTCTCTTGGCTTACAGATAACAAATTTTAAAAGCCTTAAAGTGGTCTTTCCCCAAAGCGCTATAGGATTGCTTGTAATTTATAATGTACAAGGGCTAAGGGTGGGAAAGTATCAGACTGGATCTTTAAAAGACTTTGACCATTGCTCTTTGCCACTTTCTGGCCTTTTTTCTGCAACTGCTTCATAAATCCTGTAAGCCAGAGCTTTCCAAACTTTTCATGTTGGTGACACACTTTTTTGAACATGCATCATTTTATGACACAGTAATTCAGTTTTACTAGCAAACCAGAGGTTAAACTAACCCCTTATAAGAGATACAGACACAGACATAAATTGTAATAACAAAATGTATGGGGGCACAACATATCGTACGAAAACCTTTTATATATTTTTAAAAATACATGATTTATAAATAATAGCATACATTTTCAAGATTGTAGGTGACAGTGGACTATTTGGAAAGCCCTGCTGTAAGCTAAGAAAAGGAAAGATAATGCCAGAGAAAAAGCGAGTGGGCTCTTTTCTCCTTCCTTAGAAGCACTAGCAAGTCCAAGGGAGAAGAATCTGGTTGGTTTTCTCCACAGAGAGTGTATGGCCTTGTTTGGTGTGGTGGGTATCTAACGTGGGTTAAATCTCCTCGTCAAGAGTATGAAATACTACGACTTAGCTTTTCCTACTACACCTGTTCCTAGAAATCTCCTCCTCAGCTTTTCCCCATCTGTGCCAGGAGCAGATGCAAAAAGCTGATGCAAACTCTCCTTTAGGGTTTTTCTTCTTTAGGTGTTACTCGTTTTTTTTTAAAGGGAAATTTCCTTATCCCTTTTTTTCTTCCCCTTATTTTCAGAAGTTCCGACTCTCATTCTCTTTAAAGTCTATTTTCTTTCTAGTTCTCTTTTCTCTATTTCTCACAGCACTAGCTGGGAAGGTGAGTGAATGTCCAGCCGGTCAGACACATAAGGCAAAAGAAACAATTTACTTTAGGGTTAGGATGGACCTGCTTGACGCTTCCCAGTGGATATTGCCAAAGTCAGTGTGCAGTTGAAACCCACAGCTTCCAGCAGTTAACCCCTCTCTGGATGCCAAAGCTCCCCCCATCTCCAGGGCAGGCAAGTTACTTTAGGCAGAAAAGCAAGGTGCATGCTCAGGCCTTTCCAGCTCATCACAAAAATGTTCTAGTCTTGTCTCTACTTAACCTTATTGAAACTGGAACCATCTTTGTTAACAGGCCACCAGATGTCAGTAAAGAGGGCTTCAAGAGTAGATTTATAAACAGCCAGCTCTTGATCATTTACCTTCCCTTGAAGTATCTGACAATAAAATGAATCTCTTCATCTGATTTGCCTACCCTTTGGAAAACCCCAATTTAATCCTAGAGAAAAGCCTAATAAGAATCAGATTGTTGAGGAAGAATCAGTTATACTTATTAATGCCTCTTTTTTCAGCTGTGAAAGATTTTCCTCCACTTTCAGGTGAGAGGACAGAAATGGTTGGGCAGGTCTATCCAAAAGGAATTTTTGAGTTCCAGGTTATCTTAATACAACTGACTACCTTTCTCTTGTCTTTCTTCCTTAGCCTTACATTAAGTCTTCCCAGAGTTTGGAACAAATCAGTGTCATATATTTTCCTGCATTACTCAGTTCGATAGTCCAGTTAAGTTTATCTCATGGAATAGTAAGAAATCAGGCTAATCTTTTTGGCTCCTTTCACAACTCCAAGAAGGGAAAGGTAATCCAAGTTACACAATATCATGATAGATCAGTGGTTCTCAACCTTCCTAATGCCACGACCCCTTAATACAGTTCCTCATGTTGTGGTGACCCCCAACCATAAAATTATTTTCGTTAGTTAGTTAGTTAGTTAGTTAGTTATTATTAGTTAGTTATTTCCAACATCAAATAGATTGGAAACACTGCCCTAAATCACTGCTCTGGATAAACTTCTAATGCCTAAAAACTGGCAACCCTCCAGTATATGTATTTTCCAATGGTCTTAGACGACCCTTGTGAAAGGGGCCGCGACCCACAGGTTGAGAACCACTGTGATAGATAATGGTATGGCTTAGCCTACCTTATGAAACACAGCATATTCCATATCCTTTAAATACCATAATTATCTGCCATAGCAACAGCCATCTCAACAATGCTGTTCAACAAATGCACCAGTTACAGAAATTGGTGAGGATAATGCTTGTTCCTTAGCTGGCACATTCATTAGAACTATGAGCTCTACAGCCATATTGCTGCTCAAGGTGCCTTTGGAGAATAACATCCAGTGGATAATGATGAGTGATGCCTTAAGGGCTACCACATGTTTTAATTTAATATTGTGCCACAAGAGGTTCTTAAAAAGTCAGTGTCTTAAGTTACTGCTCACTCCACTCCTTGTAATTTAGTCTTTAATTCTTTTTGCTTTACTGACTCAAACTTGGCCACAGCATAGGAAAGAGCTTTGTAGGAAAAAGCAAAGAATAAAAAGCTACATGCATAACTCCACTTCTACATCCTTGAACTGAATGTAGACATTCTGCATGGGACAAAAATGTTCAGCCACTTCCAGCATGTCCCACATTAAGGGAACATGCACCAGCATAAGACACCAATAGGCTTCTGGCCTATGTGCATAAACATAAATGATCATGAGGGTGATGAGGAAGGAAAGAGAGAGATGGGGAAGCTAGGGAGAGGGAGGAAGCAGCTCAGGGAAGATAAAAACAGGACAAAGGCAGAAAGGCTGTTGGAGCTGGCACATTTAGCCTGCAGCAATAGGCCTTTTTTGAAAATTATATTTCCATATATCACAGCTAAGCAGTTTCATTCCATCCAGGTATTCTAATCTGTCATTCCCACCAGTCCCATCCAGCCATGGCCATTTGATAGGGATGGGGGGAGCTATAACCCAAAGCATCTGGAGAGTATTGGGTTGCCTAGCCCTATCGTACACATTATCCATTATCTGGTGGCCATTTTGCTAGTTGTGAATATATTTCATATTTCCAATAGTTGTGAACATTTTTAGCAAGACTAGGGTAGTTGTTATTACTATGGAGCAGATAGTTCTTGGGTCATAGATGTGAATGTCGGTTCAGCCCATGATCCTGTTTTGCGCAGGCCCAACTCATCTCTTTCGGAGTTCAGCGATTCCTTGAACCGGTGCCACCATAGACATTTCCTCCACTGGCTACAAAATGCAGCTACGTCAGCTTCTTCTGAGTTAGGCGGTATCTGTTGCAAACCCTGAAGAGAGGGGAATAAAAAGAAAAGTAACATGTCTCCAATATTGCATTAAATTGCAACAAACTGTTTCATGAACATGCTAACACTGGTATGCAAAGCAGATGACTCTTTGCCTAAGTACTGCACAGAACAAGGATAAAGCAACAAGGAAAGGGGTAAGAATGCTCATGGGAAAGGGGTAAGAATGCTCATGTTTTCAAGCAGTTTCCCCCCAGCCCGTCTTTTTATATTCAGAGTAAGCTAATCTTGGGGGGGGGGCTGCTTATAAACAGACATGGGCAAACTCAGGAGGCCATTTTTCCAGCCACAGGATTCTCTGGGGCCACACTATCCCCTCTCTGGGGCCACACCATTCTGTCTATGTGAATCCAGACATAACCTTCCAGATTGGACGAGGATAACTACTTCCAGTCTTCCCCACTCCAAAAAAAAAAAGATGGGGGTCACACTCTGGTATAGCGAAGAACTGTTGTTCTTGAGGCTTCTAGCAGCAGCAGTTCTCACTCTGAGGCAAAATTAATTTTAAAATGGAGAGGGGCTTGTAGAAAGGGGTCAAATCTTCAAAAATGAAATCCATAGGCCTCATGATTTCCACCCTTGCATAAGCACTCTGATCACCTCACCATGCTGGGAACCACCCCAGCTTAAAGCCACAAGCATAGCAATTCACAGGGGAAAATCAGTACATAATCCTGTGCAGTCCTTTTAATCTGTACGGAAGAGTTTCCAACCTCCTGCTGCGTATGAAGATAAAGCAGATCCATGGACAGAATACTTAGGCAAAGAGAAAGCTGCCCTTTCATGTCCGGCCACTGGATACCAAATATTACGGATAGCCAAAAAACATTTTGTTGCCCACTGAAACATGCTTTAAAGCACAATTCAAGGATGCACTTTGTGTCTTACTTTGATACAAGCTGCTTCCGCCATCTTTAACATCTGAAGAGCCACATGGATTAGGTTCTGTGCATTCCTTACAAGGTGTTCTGCTGATGACCGGCTCCTGCCAGTTGATGCATTAACCCTAGGGAGCATAGAGATGAAACATTATACAACACCCAAGGGTCCAAAAAACTGACATGGAGTTCCATGGTCAGGTGAACAGAAAGATGACTCCATTCCATCTCTTTGACCCAGCAGATACTTTTCTGTGAGTAGAAAGATTTGGTTATAGTTTTGTGGTTTTCATTGCAGAGGCATATCTAGCGAGGGGCAACTGGGGTGTGTGCCCTGGGTGCCAATGCCAGGGGAGCACAAAAAAGAGGAACCCCCCTACCTGGCCTGCAGCCACCCCTGCTCACCCCACCTTCCCAGTGCCCCTCACCCTGCCCCCTGCCCCCCGCCGGCTCACCCCGTTCCTTCCCACCCTGCCACCACTTGCCCCACCCACCCCACTGTAGGTGCCAGTGAGCCTTGGTACGCCACTGTTACCCACTTCTCTTTGCTTCCCCACATGCACTAGCCTAAATCTGCCTGTGAAGGCTGAGGGACCTTTTGGAACTGTGTGCAAGGTAGCACTGAAGGTTACACAAGAAAAAAAGAATACACTAAAAAAGAAGAAGAAAAAGGAAGAGGAAGAAATAAATCTCACACAGATCCCACTCTCTCTTCATGGACTCCTCTGTTGGATTAAAGACTTTATGTTACCAGAGAAACATAATACAGTAGATCCCATTATTATTAAAGACAACAGCTGGAATCTTGTATGAGAATAATCCTGTATTAACATCTTCATAAGCAGACTTGTGTATGCGGAAATTAGAATTGGTCAGTTTACTATGCAGCAGAGCTAGCAAAGTGCCAGATGTGCATTGTGCACTTATGTGTATTGTGCACCAATGTGCATCAGGCACTCTTGTTGGTGTCCCTATAAACAGTAATAAGTTACATTAAGTAAAAGGTGATATAGGATTCCAGGAAACAATTACCATAATAGTTAACATACACATATACAACCAGAGTGGGAACCATGTGGCCCTTCTGATTTTCTTGGACTACAACTCCCAGATGTCTGTACTATCAGGTATGCTAGCTAGGGCTACTGAGATTTCAGAGAATGACATATGTACTGCTGCTATATACCAATAGTGGACTCATTCTCTTGAGTGCTGAATCTTGTGCAGCCAATACAGCATCACACACACACGGAAGAATCAGCAGGCTTGAGGAAGAGCCCAGTTTTTCAAAAATACATTCTAGTGTTTTAAAAAGCAAGCTTAAATGGGGCAGAAAAGAAGCAAAAATCACCCAACTTCAACTGAACAGGGTGTAAGGAGAAAACCAGGAGGCAGAATGGAGTTTCTTGGCAAAGGCAAGGTTGACATCCTGAGCAGCACTATTTTAAATGCAAGTGCCAGTTGTTGCTATTAGACTGTATCCAGACCTAAATCTGCCTAAATAACATATTATTATGTGCCTTCAAGGGAAAAAATGTTCAAGGGTAGCTATGCTGACCTGCAGCAAAATACAAAAAATTACAAAATCCACAAGTAGTGATACTATTTGGGGGCCAATTCCAAAGCATAAAATACATTCTGAAAAGTTTCAAAGCTTTGTTGGCTTCTTCATCAAGCAAAGATGCTAAAAATTATACTGGAGAAAAATGGCGATAGTGTTAGAGTCACTACATTCTGTCTGAGACCTACATTCTGTCTATATTGTCAATTAACTCTGGTGATCACTCTGGTGATCAAACTACCTGTGGCACAGCCCACAGGTAATGAAATTTCAACTCCATTAGCAACAGAAAAGTAACTTCTCTTGAGATCCAGACGTCCCTATCCTGTGTGGGCTGACTGCCCCTTTCTTAGGCAGAGAACACTGAATTTCTCAAGGAGTCTCTATACTATAACATCTGGAAAAACTTTTCGATGGTGTATAGGTAAAACTTGCCAAACTGTAGACCCAAATTGCCCAATGAAAGAGGACACAGAGGCCTGGATCTCAAAAGAAGTTTCTGATGCTAATAGAGTTGAAATTTTATTACCTGTCCCTCAATACCATCTTAACTAGCAACACTGCAGGCAAAATGTAGGGTTGTGACATCATCAACATTTTTCTTTTTTTCCTCCTTTTTTGTCCTTTTCAGATTTTTAACATCTTTGTCCAATGAAGAAGTGAAACTCCGAAAGCTTGTATAATATATTTTATGCTTTGAGGCTAGCCCAAAAACGGCAAGAATGTGACTTGTCCAGTGGGTTTCCATGGCTGGGCAGGAATTTGAACCCTGGGTGTTCCTAAGTCCTAGTCCAACATGCAAACTTCTATTCCACACTGGCTTACTTCCCACTCAAATTAATGAGACAAATAATTATTGTTTAATACTATTAGGAACTAAATGCAGCATAAGTAGGGTGCAACCTGACAATGCTGATGATAATGTAGGGATGTGAAGGCATCTTGCTA
This sequence comes from Ctenosaura bakeri, assembly GCA_948474755.1. Lineage (NCBI taxonomy): Eukaryota > Metazoa > Chordata > Lepidosauria > Squamata > Iguanidae > Ctenosaura > Ctenosaura bakeri. Next base: position 154,011 of record CAOLHI010003674.1, on the reverse strand, counting down.
AATTATTCTGATTAAGAAAACATGAACAACTTATTTAATGTTTCTGATTTTTTAAAAGAAAGACAGTAGCTCATCTAATATATAAAAGTCAAAGTTCGTGAGTTTATCTGTGTCACGCAGGTGAAGACCTCATATGATTGGCTGTGTCAGATGAGAAGACCTCATATGATTGGCTGCCTGTGAAAATTCTATGGAGTCCTGGGGTTGGCAGTTTAGGGAGGTGCCTTTAGAATTTTCAGCCAGAGGGCTCTTGGGCCTAGCTGGTTGCTACGGAGACAAGGCCTAGCAGCAAGGAGAAGACCAGTGTATTCCCTCAGAAACCAAACCTCTGTATGTTAACAACTCTGAATACAGATTGGATTGAGGAATATGGAGAAAAATTACAGGTACTGGACAAGGCAGTTGGGGGAGCTACAGATAAGGGATCTCAAATCTGTGTATTTCAACCACATCTAATTCCTAAGGTAAGGTAAGGTAATTCCTAAGGTATTTCTAACAAGTTTTACCTATAAGAAAATAAAATCCCAGGCAACATCAGGTATATATGCTAGTTCTTCATAAAAGTAAGTTCCCAAGATCTGCAAGTCAGTTACCTGGAAATCATGCTGAGTTGATAGCTAATTGTCTTGGTTTGCTCCACAGCATACAGAAGTTCAGTTGCACATCTTTCATCTCGGCATTTCTTTGCAATGATGCTGGCAAACTTTACCAGCACTTGTCCTCCAGCATTTATTTCTGCAGCACAGGCAATGAGCTGCTCCTTGGTCTAAAAATCCGTAGCCATTTCAAATAAAACCAAACAAACATAGAGCGAGTCATCATTCATCATCTCCACTCATACATTTTCCCCCTATCATTTGTCCAAAGGACTCAAGAGTGCTATTTCTGTGCCAGTTCATATATGAGGTAATGAAGAGGTAAAGTTCCTTTACGCTGTACTGCTTCATCCTGCTGCATTATCTTTTTGTAGGTCAGTTCCAATTTAGTTCACAAAGTTGGGTTCCTCAAGAATCTTAAATTACTCTGGAGTCCTTGTGGTTCCCACTCACCCCATTTTCTTTGGATTAGCTCACTGAACTGAGGACAAAGGGGAAAGCAGCAAAAAACTTCCTTTGCTTTGTTCTGGTTATGTTAGGAGCAGCTCATCCTTCTGTCTTCTTGATTAGGAGAAGCAGAATTTCCAAAAGAATTCCTGGTCCAGCATTCGTGCTGGCAGGAAACAACATGTCATCTTAAGACTGCAGTTGACAACAATGGTATTATGTAAAGCCGAGAACAAGAACTTATCTTATTACTGATCTTCATAAAACACCCTGGTAGGTTTTTTCAGCTGCAGAGAAAGGTGAAAATGCTCTAAAGCAAGGGTAGGGAAAGTATAGATGATGGACCAGATGTGGCATCCAATGACATTTTTAGAGTCTCCCAAAGTGTCTCCTTACCTGCACCTCCCATAACTTGGGGGTCAAAATATTTCATCAAAAATGGAAAACAGCACCATCAAAAGCTTCTGTGGACAGCTGTTGACCATTTCACTGTTTTGGGAGCCCTTTTTGTACCCCTACCTCCTGTTTTAAGGCCAAAAGGAGCTTTTAAAAAACTGTTTGGGGAAAAAAGGCTTCTCCAGTTCTGGAATAGATGATGGGTACAAGAAGGGTCTCCAAATGAAGAACATTGACCAACAGCAACCCCAAAAGAGGCTTTATGAGGCAACAAATTGAATTCCATATCTGGGGGGGAATATGTGGTGCTGCACCACAGGGTCCTGCAGAGGAATGATGCACCCCCACCCGCCTGGAAGCTGCCTACTTCTACTCTAAATAAACAAACAAATAATAATAAAACGTGGTGGCTTTCCTTGCAACGGACATGTTATAACCACTTTCTCCCACCCACCCTTGTAGAAGAAACAGGCAGAGAAGGAATACCGTAACTGGTCCCCTCCTTTTAGGAACTCAGCCATGTAGGACACCTGAGTTGTCATTTGCTTGACGACTTGTGAAATCGGGCAGCCATTGTGTTGCCACTTTTTGGAATCTCCTAGCAAGGAGGTAGGACTGATTCTTGAGTTTTCCATAGTGTGGCTGGGCTGGAACCCACTTTGAAGATCTCCACAGTACTGCAAAGACAGTAAGAGGGGATCACTCTCTTCTCAGTCTCTCCATCTTTCATATGGTGACAAATAGGGTCCAGAACTTTCGGCTCAATGGCTTAATTTAGTGGTTCTCAACCTTTTCTTTAGCACAGAGTCCTTTTAAACATCTTTTGTTGGCACAGACTACCAAGACTTAATATTTACAACTCTGAAGTGCATCAAATATTTATTTAAAATTTCTCATCAAATGTCTTCAAATTTGGAGAGCAGGGAGAAATAAGCAAATGCACACACACACCATTACCATATTTTTACTGTGGACTCTAATGGACAACTCTAGAATTAGCCGCAGCTACTCACACAGCATCTTGCTATGTAGCAAGAAATGTTACCTGCTTTTTCTTAGCCACTTGGCATTATTCACTTGCATGTTCTTACCACATACAGAAGAAGCAAGTGCTCAATATATTTTTTTGCTATCAGTTATTTTCATAACTTTTGAATGGTGTGAGATATTGTAATGAAACTTTGTACTGATTGTTTATCACTGGCAAAAGACTCCTCTTTGAGATCAAAGTATGACTATTTGCATTTCTTTCTTTCTCTCTCTAACTGTAAAAGCTCATAACATTTCTTCAGGCCTTCCTGTAAGGAAATCACAGATCCCAGGGATCCATGGACCACAGGCTAAGAGCCTCTGGCATAATACAATTTCAGATAAGTTTTTGTGGGCTGCATACCAGTGTGGTATGCAGGGACAAGGGTGGAACTAAAAACATCAGCATATTTTAATATAAAGCTCATTGTTGTTGTTGTGACGTGCCTTCAAGTTGACTCCTCCTTAAGACAATTGTTTGTTGCTGTGTGCCTTCAAGTTGTTTATGACTCATGGCAAACCTATCATGGCATTTTCTTGGCAAGATTTACTCAAGGGGCTATTATTTTTTACTCTCTCTGAGGCAAAGAGAATATGGTCATTTCCACACTAGCCTATTATAGTGCTGTTATTCCACTTTGAACATCCCATGGAATCCTTGGGACCCTCCCTAAACTGCAAACCCCAGGATTCCATAGGATGTTCAAAGTGGAATAATAGCACTATAATAGGCTAGTGTGGAAATGGCCTATGACTTGCCCAAAGTCACCCAATGGGTTTTTGCATGGGTGAGTAGGGATTCAAAGCCTGCTCTCCCAGATGCATAGTCAAACACTCAAACCACTACTCCACACTGGTTCTTGATTCATCAAGAGCAGCTTCAGAGTTGAAGTTGATCAAGCACTGTCATCATCTGATGAAGTTCAGAAAGGTGTTACTTAAAGCTCTTACTGTCGATCATTTAGCCTTAGGAGAGGCATTTCAACCTTTTAGAATGGAGCAAAAACTCATACAAAAGCTAGGAAGCCGTCAAACAAATGTTTGTGTCACATAGGTGTCACAAGAAAGGGAGCATGACCATCTGGGCAGCTTCCAACAGCTTGAAATGACTTCCAGGAGGATCAGAGTTTTTCCAGCCCCCATGTAAGTAGATAATGACATGTTTCTGCTATGGGAAGAATCACCCAAAAGAATCTTCTAAAAGAAGAAAATATTGAAGTGCGTGTGTGTATAATGTGTGTGTGTGTGCATGTGCGTATGTGTGTATGAATTAATTAATTTTGATTAACATGCAACTTATGAAGTGGGCTACAATCCATGAAAGCTCATGACATAAGAAATGTATTTGACTTCAATTTGCCACTTGATGCACTATTGTTTATTTGATTATTTGGTTTACCCATAATGCAAACTAAAGTGATTGCCTTTGGCAAAACTAATCAAAAGCTACTGACCTGGTTTATGCTTTTTTCCCCAGTAGCTCCAACCTCCTCCTTCGTGATAGATGTCTCTGCTGGAGATCCATAACTAATACATTGGTAGGATTTCTACAAAGAGATGAAAAGTACCAGAAAGCCAAGAGTAGGAGAAAAAGAAAAGTAAATCTTCAAAAGGTAACAAATTATTGTTACATTAAGTTGCTTAATATATTCAGCTGTAGAACTCAATTCACTTCTTCCTCAATGATACATGCTGGGATCCTGTTGATTCGTCCCAACTAGAGTAAACCTTCTAATTCAGTTGTTGAACAGTGACTCAACATATAAGTAAATCCAATTAATTCAATGGGTTGACTCTAGCTGGGGCTAACAATAGGATTTAGATGATACAGTGTTATACAATATAGGAGATACTATTCAATTAATCAAATGAACTGCAACTGATTGATTAAATCCAGGGCTGGGCAAATTCAGCATGCCTAGGGATAATTATCCCCTCCCCAGAAAACCGACCAGAAAAGGTTAGTAGTCTAGTTTCAGCTTCATAAAAAGTTTTCAGAGGGAGAACATGGCTTGTCTGAAAAAGACACAAACTATTTGGTACTTGTGGGTGATTTCCCCTTTTAATGGAAAAAAATATGGGGAGTGGGCTTTAGGTGGTATAGAATCAATACAAGGCTCACAGATTTTTGTGTTGCTCACCCCTGGATTAACAGTTTGCTTCTTTACACAAATCCTGCGCTTCCAAAGTCCCAGTCCAAAACTCAAACCATTATACCATGCTGGCTCTCCAATATTCTAGAACACCAAGTAAAAAAAATTATTTAAATAATTCTCTGAGTGCTCCCCCACCAATGGCATTAACTTTCCACAGTGGTGGGACTGATTACTCCTATTAAGTCAAGAGTCTATGCTGAGAGTAGCAGATGTGTCTCTCGTGTCAGACAGGCTTTTGCTGAGCTGTCAAACAGGTACCAGGCAGCAACAGTACAGGGGGAGGGAGTGACCTAGGCAGAAGATCTCTCAGAGACAATGACAATGACACCATAGCTAAAACTTGTTAATACTGTGCAGAAGGAGACACAGTAAATCCCTTTTGAATATCTTTTACCACAAAAACCCTATGATGAGACAATCTAAAATGAAACAAGAGATAGTGCCAGAGGATGACACCCCCAAGATGTATGGCACTCAACAAGTTCCTGGAGTACAGCAGAGAACAACTATGAGTAGTGCTGTGGCTAATGATGCAACTGGATTCAAACCAAAAGCACATTCAACTGTTTGTCATGCCCAGAGGTGAAAGGAAAGTCCAAAGCTGCTCAATACGTAGTATAGGAGCATGGAACGTGAGAAGCATTAATCACATCGTGGAATGTGTGAAGCATGAACCAGGAAAAGCTAGACCTAGTAAAGCAAGAAATGGAATGTATAAACATTGCAATACTTGGGGGGAGTGAGCTAACATGGACTGGAATGGGACGTTCTGAGTCAGATAATTGCACAATATTTTACTCCAGAAATGAACATATCAGAAGAAATGGGGCAGAATTCATAGTGAGAATGCAAAAAAGACAATATCTGCAGCCAAAAAAGAAAGAGAAGCCTCAGTGGATGACAGATGAAACTCTTCAAGCAGTTAAGAAGGACAGATGAGAAGCAAAAGTAAAAAGTGACAGAAATAGAATCAAAACCTTAAATGCAATCAGGTTTCACCGACTCTCAGTGGGACCAAGCCAAATTCTTCAAGCACTTTCTTGCATTTGCAGAATATACTAAGAGTAAGTTTATATATAAATTTTCTTTTCTCCATGAAAGAGTATCATGTAAAATAGTATGTCAGAGTGCAACATCCCAAGTGGAATTTTACAGAAAGGATCTAGGAACAGGAGTGTATCTCCTCCTCTTCTTCACTGTGCATCTGAGAAATATCAACTAAAAAGCAGCAAAAATATAAATTGGCACAGATTCCTACTAAATAGCTGTACAAGAAGAGATAATGTTACCATTGTATCAGTGTCCCTGACACATGAAGCTCCTTGGCTGGTTTTAGAGGCCTTGGGTGTTGGAGTTTCAAGATCTTGATGCATTTTGCGATACCTGTCCTGATGTAGGAAAGACTGTATTTCACAGAAAGGTTGATTTGAAGGAATGTGTTCTTTACTGTTTTGTAAACATCTCCTAACATGTTCAACATCACTTTCACTGATGCTTTTTGTGGACTGAAGCTGTCTCACAAGATAACCAGCTTTAGCAGACCACTCATATAGAATACTGTCTCCCAGGAGATGCTCTTTGTCTAGCTGACTTTGAAATTTCTCAGTTCTTTTTACCACCTCATCAGTGAGTACCAGGAGATGGTCAACAGTGGAAAGTAAATTCTCTTTCTCCTTCAAGGAAGAAGGGTTCTCTGGAGCATCTCTGATTATATCTTTGACCATCTGGATATTTTCCACAAGCTGTCCTGCCTCCTCTTCAAAGTCCACCTTGTTGATTATACCAGAGTCAATTTCACTGTCACAAGGCACAACCTGGGTTAGTCTGATGATATTTTGGATGTTGCTGAGGTATTCTCCATTGACCACATTCAGTTGAAGCAGAAGGATTTTGGTTGTTATAGCAAGTTGTCTTTGGAGAAGCTGAAAACGAACTGAAAAATTTGGGGCAGGCAGTGGAGAGGCATAAAGGGCATCTGCAATTTGAAGCAGAGATTCCATTAACGTTTTCATCTGTTCCTTTAGCACTGCAATTTCATTCTTATCACCATGTAAAGAACAAGGCAGAAGTGACAGTCTGGTGGCTTCTTGTATTCTCAGAGTAGTCTCTGACAGTACTGCCATGGTGCTCTGCAAAGAAAGCTGGTGTTCTGTCTTAGTTTGTAAATCACTTAAGGACAATGCATCTCTTCCTATAAATTGATCCAAGCAGTTTAGGAAAACTTGGATGGTGACAGACCAGAGAATGCAGCTTGCATCAAAGCCTTCCAGGTGAGCTGTGTCAGAGTGAGCTTTACTCACCACTAGTGCCTTTTCAAGCAAGTGTTTTGTTCTGGCTTGTACACAGGTAAATTTATCTTGAATACGCAGGAAACATTCATGAAGTCTAGGAAACTCTGAGAGCTCATTCTCACAGCTTGTATGAGCAGCTTTGCCAGCCAGTTGAACAATATTCCCTAAAGTCTCAATAATCTCATCTAACATTTGTCTGCTCTCCACAAAATCAGAAGCAGAGCCATTGCAAAATAACTGCTTAGCCAGGGGGTACCAAGAGTTTGCAACAATGGTCAGACACTGCTTAGCTTCATCAAATTTCTCAGAGAGCAAAACTGCTGTTTGCAGAAGTTCCTCTGAGTTAGGAGAATGGTTTGGACCGACATCTTTGACTAAACTGATAAGACAAGGGATTAATCTCACGATTTCTCTGTAATGCAGTAGTTTTTCTGACTCAGGTGACTTGACAATTTTTAAGGCCTCTTTAGCTGCATCAACACAACAATTGGAAAACTTCAATAAATCAGAACAGGCACTGTTCAGCCTTGTGATGTTGCGTGTTTCCATTGCTGTTACAAGCTCAGTGATCAGAGGATGTAAATCCACTTTTCCAGCTATGCTTTCAGAGAATGAAATACTCCTTCTAGGAATTCTCTGTGAAGGATAAGAGGCTGAAAGAGAGTTGCCTGACAATTCTGCCATTAATTCTGAATTGTTTGAACTACTTTGTTCCACAGTGCATTGTTTGTCATGCTCTGCAAGATCCTGTAGAGTGAAGTCACTGGGAAAGTCTTTGGAAATTTTGAGATTTCGAACACCTAACCGAAGTGGACTGAGAATATCTGGCTGATTGCATTCATCTAGCCCCATTCTGACACTGGAAATTGATTCAATTAGTTCTTTTGCCTTCTTTGAATATTCTTCTTTGGCTTGCTGACTACAAATTGTTGTCATACACTGATGTGTAGCAATCTTCACTTGCAGTATGGCCCTTTCCAAGTGTTTGACTAAGACAAGCAGCCCATTTCGGAAAATGGGATCCCTAGCCCTGTTTACATGTCTGATAACAAACTCAACTGCTTGTGTAGCTTGTTTGGAAAGACTAGAGGCATGACAAGAAAATTTTCCAGTGTGCTGTCCCTCTAAAGCTTTCTCACTCTCCTCTTTGTGTCCCACCATCTCCTGAATTCCTAGGTCCAGAAATTCACGTAGGTCAACCACTTTATCAAAACACAGCAGCAGACTTTCTGTTGTGCTTGACCATGATTGACACAAGAAGTGTAACTTTTCAGCCATACTCTCATCGCCAGGGTGCTGGCTCATTTCACTGAGGAGGGTAGACACTGTGGCAAGAAGTCTGCCCAAACAGCCAATGCAATCTTCAGTCTCTTGTATGGTTTCTATTTCTGTGCATGTGGCAAGGACAAAGTGGGCTCCTTTGAGCATCTGATTAGAATGATTGAAGAATTCAGTAATAAGAAATTTCAGTTTCCTTAACAGCTCCCCCTTCCCAAAAGAATATGATTCTAAAGCAGCTTCTACCAATCTCTGCAGTGGCTCTTTAGTTTCAGCAAAATTGTCCAGGATTTGATAGAGAACAGCAGTATGTACTGCTTGATTAAGATTTTCCAGAATAGCTTTCATGGCAAAACCTTTCTCTTTCATGCTTTCTTCTGTCTTATTTTCCATTGTGAACCCATCAGGCATGCACATTTCCGTGGCAATTGCCTTTCTGGATTTCAGGAGATGATGACAGAGTTTGACCAACTTTAGCTTTTGAGCTGGTCTTGATGAATCAGCTAACAGCAGGCAGCAGGAGACCAGAGCTTCTGTGAAGATGTCTAATTTGCCCTCTTGTAGATCAATAGGCTGTGGATTGGGCAGGAGACTCAAAAGCTTATGCAAATGCTGGGAAAATAGGCCATTTCTTTCATTTTGCCTTTTGGTCCCCATATTGTTCCTCAGCAGAGAGATCAACTCCGTGACTGTGTTCTTTGCCAAATTAAAAACATAACTTTTTGATAGCTTCACTTGCTGGTCACTGGGATATTTTATGTTACTGAGTTTTGCTGTGTGTAGCATAGGAGTACAGTTTTTTAGGATTTGAAGGCATTCAGCCAAACGCTTCTGATGAGTGGATTCTTTAAGATCCCAGAGGAATCTTTCTGTCAAATTAATAAGCAACAAGAAAGCCTCTGAAAAAGTGTGGAAAGCATCCAGCATTGCTGATACATCTTCAGCAGATTCAAGCATGACCAAGCAGTCTAAGAGCCAATAGGCAGTTTGGATTATCTTCCTGACTGCAGCATTATCTTCTGTTAGGAGGACCTAGTAAATTAATCGTTACAAAAAAAAAATTAACATTTCCCCAAGACCCTAGGATAAAAAATGTTATTCTAATATAAAATGCTAGCATATTGCTTGCTGGACAAGTTTCGGAGGACAACAATTCACAGAATTATTTAACTGTCATATCCAGTAGCCAAGCTGTACTTGGAGCCATAGTCAAAAAACTAACTCTTCCATGATCTGATCACACTAGAACAGGATGGGAATTGTATGGACTTCCACATGGTCTTGGACAGCAAGTCCCAATAGCCTAGTCATTGATAATCAATGGAGTGAAATGCTGGGTGTTGCAGTCCAATATGTGAAGGGATGTATGCCTCTCACCTTTGCACTAGAATAAAATAATACAAATAATATAAATCACCAAATAATATAAATTACCAACAAATATTATGTTTTCAAATATAAGTTTTTACAAAGTTTGTCTTTGTGTCAATTATTTTGGCAAGATTCTTACAAATGGCATTTTCAACCCTTCCTTTTTTGCTTATACTTCCTAGCAATATGTACTACTTCATTGCTGTTGGTTCAGCAAAATTGCCTCCTGTTTCAAAGACAGACTTTTTTAAAAAAACGTTGTTATAAATCTTAAATGTGAAATAACAATATTCAATTTAAGATTAAAACCTAAATTAGTTTAAATTAGATTTAGCATCTCTTAATGGAGATGCAGTTATCTCTCACAATATCCCATTCTGGAGAAATCGATATCAACAAATATCCCATTCTGGATATCCCAAACTCAACAAGTATCCTATTCTGGAGAAATCAAAAGGAGAAATCAAAAGTTCATGCTACTCTATTCCATCCGATATCTCCCCTGCCCTGCTCTATTACAATAACAAACACAGCCACAAAAAGCAAAAAGAACATTCCAGAACAAAACCCTTTTTTATAGATCCACAGTTTTTTTTAAAAATGGTTGTGTTGTTGTAACAGAGGGAAATGTGAGCAGTTTCTAATCCATACAACTCACCCGAAATCCAAATGGGTCTTGCATGATATACACATGGACCAAGGTGGGGAGGGGGGAACTCTGGGAATCCAGGGACCCATTTTCAGACATGGGGATTTGCTACAGTTCCCACTAGACTCCTTGTGGCCCCTGTAGCCCTGTTTTTAATAGTGGTTTTGATCTGTAGCAATTGGCAGCTGAAGATTTTTCACTGCGTGTCAATCTATAAAATTATTATTTACAAATCACTGCCCTTCTAAGGTATTCAAGGCCTAGATATAAGCTTTGGTGAAAAATCTGGCAACCTGATACCTTTCACAGCTTTTGACACTTGCGCTAGGCTAACTGTTCATTTTAGTACAGAGCATAAGACGAGTGAAGAGGCTGGGCTCTGAAGCAGAGAGTGAATTGGGATTCATTTGCCTTTCAAGAGTCACACAAAAGCCTGACTGAATGAACCACAACAGGTTTTCAGATGCACTTGTCTCTCCTTTCCTGGACTAGTTATGGTACCCCCCAAACACAGTGAAACCTACAGATCTATAGTATAGTATAGTATAGTATAGTATAGTATAGTATAGTATAATATAAATGTTTACTGTACTTTTAGGGTTTCCAAAAGAATCCTTTTCGCGGATAAAACCAGTTCCCCAATATAATTATCATCAGTGCCAGGTTGAATTTGGAGCTGCTGGGCTACCAGAAGGATGCTTTTCCCTGATATCAGGAGAGATTCAGATGCTGGAATCATTTCCTTCTGAAATACCTCATCCTCAGATTCCTCAGCCAGCCTAGAATTCAACAAAATCTCAGTGATGGATGTTCTCACACTGGTAGAATGAATTAAACCTGCCCTTGAGATTATACACGCGCGTGCGCACACACACACACACAAGATCACATCGTTATGAGAGATTGGTAAAGTTACCTTTGGACCACTGCTTCCAAAATTCTCCATCCAGCATGGCCCGTGGCCACAATAGTTGCGGGAATCTGAGTTTTGTAATAAAAAAAGGAACTTTCTGGAGCTCAGTTTGTTATGCTCCATATGGCTCAGTGTGTGCAGTGGTAAATTCTGAAATGCAGGCAGTCAAGACAATTACAGCTATGCATTGCCACCAAAGCAAGCAGCTTTATTATCAGCAAAATAAATCTAGCAACTTTCATGTCTACCAGGAACACTTCTTTTGTAGAGCTAATGAGTTTTAACTCCATGATCAAACCTTCCCCAAATACATAACCATATTATTTCCAAACAATATTATTTCTGGAAAAATCTACATATTCTAGGGAAGCCAGATTTCAAGGCCTGGTCTTGAATCTCATAACTTAGACCATCTTGGTTGATCTCAAGGTAATGGGGAGGAATCTCAGGGCAAGTGAACTACCTTGAAAAGTATTGTGTGTGTCTTTTCCTCATTTATTAGACTTGAGGGGGGTGTTTGTTTGTTTGTTTGCTTGGATGCCATACTTAGTGCAACTGTTGTAGACATTCAATATATCATGCTTAAATATATCAGCAGGAGCTGCCTTTTGTAACATCAACATTATAGCATCACCTAAGTCTCAGAGGTTGATCCTGAAATTTCAGGGCCTTGGACAGTCCTTACCTGGCAACTTTATCATATACACTGTGTGAGCTGCCTTTACAGTTAAGACTGCAATTAAGCTCAGAAGAAATAGAGAAGCATGACATGAGTATAAGAGGAGATATCACTGTCTTGTTAATTAAAAAGTCCCAGTGCCTCAACCCTGAAAGTTCTGGTTCCACGACACCATTGCTGTTGTTACATCAGAAGTAATGTACAAAAAAACTCCCAAAAAACCCTTTCTAGGATAGCCATATTGGCTATGAACAAAAGAACAAAAACAAAACTCATTTTGAAATTATAAAGTACTTCCCCTTGAGAACTGTCTTTGTCTCTAACCAATATGAGACCACAAGCCACCACTGAAAGAAAAGTAGATGCAGAAAAAGCTTTTGATGATGTATCCTAGATATTTATGGTTGAAGTTTTAAAGAAGATGAAAATGAGGCAGAATTTTATATCATGGATTTCAGCAATTTATTCATCAAAAAGCATAGATTTTTTGTTACTGGTGACAAAACAAATTTTTGTGATATTCAAAAAGGAGCAAGACAGAAGTGTCCTTTATGACTTCTATTTATATTAATTTTAGAAGATTTAAATAAAGTCAGCAGAAAAGAAGGAAAAATTAAAGGTATAAAGATAAGAATATAAGTTACAAGCATTTGGCGATGATGTAGTGCTTTTTTGTATTTATTTTTTATTTTTTTTATTTTTTGCAGGACTCTCTGGAACATTTGGATGATTTACTTAAGATGTTAAATGATTATGGAAGAATAGTTGGTTTTAAACTGAATGAGGAAAAAACAGTTATGTTGACAAAAAATATAACAAAAGATCAACAAAAGCTATTGATGCTTAAAACTGAGTTTAAAATTGTAAAGAAAGGAAATATTTAGGAGTTATTTTTGAAACTCAAAATATAAAGTTGCTTCAGAATAACTATGTAAAAACCTGGATCGAGATCAAGCAAGATTTACAGAGGTGGACCGAACTGAGGTAGTCTTTACTAGGTAGAATTTCAGTTATTAAAATGATTGCGTTGCTAAAAATACTTTTCCTGTTCCAAACAATGCCTGTCTTGACTTATGATGTACTTTTCAAACAATGGCAAAAAGATATTATGAGATTTGTGCAGCATGGAAAGAAACCAAAAGCCAGACTGAAGGTTTTATAAGATCCAAAACAAAGAGTGGGGCCATGGACTTCCTGACTTGAGGATGCATTGCTATGTATTTTGCATAGTGTGGTTAACAGATTGGTTGATGCTTAAACGAAAAAGACTTTCACAGACAAAAAATTTTGATTTAAGATTCGGATGGCCCGTCTTTTTGTGGTATCATAAAATTAAAGCAAATATAAATTTTTAACAACCATTTTATATGGCTTGCTTTATAGATATAAACAACAAAAGTATCCTAGGATATGTATGTGGGTTTTGCCTCACGAAGCTCTTTTTTTGTTTAGAGAAATTAAAGGTAAATGAATAACATACAAAGACTTCATTAAGGCCCTTTCCACATGTGGGCGGAGAAACGGGGTAAGCTAAGCTAAAAAGGAGCTTACCTCAGTCCGTCGCCACGTGGAGCAGTGTGTTTTCGCTGCTCCACACTCGTCGGCGTCCCGCAGCGTCCAGCAGCGCCCAAAATGGCAGCTGATGACTGGCGGAGGCTCTCCGCCAACCGGAGAACCTCGCCAGCCAGAAATCCCGCCCCCGGCAGATCTGCAGGCACGCCCTTGCGCGCGCCTGCAAATCCACACCGAGCGCTGCGACGCGGCTGCACGCCCTGTGCCTTTTAAAAACCACATAAAAAGTGGTTTTTAAAAAGGACGCAGCACCGCCACTTCTGGGCACCCTAGAATGGATTGGGGTGTGGAATTACTCTAAAGTAATCCACCCTAATCCACTTTACCGTGTAGACGACCTCCCACGGAGGTTGCGCTACCACGTGTTATTTCCCTGTGTGGAAAGAGCCTAAGATTGATAGAGATCACATGGGAATGAAAACAAATGCAGAATTGATTGAGGGTGGCTTTGATATAAGATAGTTTTCTTACAGACAATTGTCTGAAAGATTTAAAATTTATAAAAAGATGTTTTGGTTTTGATGTAGAAAAAACAGAATTTGAGGATCAATTATGTAAAGATTATGAACATTTAATAGCTAAAATGTATAAGATGTTGCTGAAATTTGAGCTGGAGGAAGAATAAGTAAAAGAATATACGATTCAATGGGCTCCAAATGTGAGTCACCTGATTCAGATAGAACAATGGGAAAAATATGGATAAAAGAGTTGAAATTTAGATTACATTATTAAGATGATCATTTATGCGTAGATATGTATCGATAGTGACAGAGAAAGTATAATAACTTTTAATTGATATCCGTCTTCTAAGCAGTCAGAAGTCAAGTGTGTGACTTTACTACCCCTTCTTAAGTTGTAGTTGTTGTAGTTTGTGTAGTTAGTTGTTTAGTTTAGTTGGTAGATATGTTGGTGTGTTGTTTCCTTATATGTTATTTTATATTCATTAAATCTGTCTTCAATAATTCTTTTTTTTTCTAAAGAAAAGTGGCATTACTCATATTGGAAAGTCTCTGTACGGTCAGGTCTGGAGACAAATTTCAGGCACTGGAACAGGGAAAGCATGTCAGTTGAAGCCGAACTGGGATGCTTTACCTTGTGTTAGAGGGGGGGTCAACCTGCCAGCCTTTTTTGCCTCTGTTCCCCTGCTTTTGTTCCCCATCAGCTCAAAGTTATGTGGTGGCTTTACTTTTTTTTGTGTGCACACACTTCCTATGACATTTCAAAGCAAAATGTAGCTGCAACAATCACAACACTGTCACTTTCTTTCTCCTACATATTTCTGCACTAGACTGCTATAACACTATGATTCCACTTTTAACATCCTATGGAATTCTGGGGTTTGCAGTTTTGGGAGGGGCCAGCTGGCCCCTCGTGAAACTACAAACCCCAGGATTCCATAGGATGTTGAAAGTGGAATCATAGCGCTATAACAGTCTAGTGCGGAAATGGCCATATTGTTTTGCCATCTTTACCTAGCAAAAAGTGTGTGTGTTTTGAAACATAGCATGATGTATTTTATGCTTTTTGATTAGCCTAAAAAAGGTATCACTAGAAGATGGATTTTAGATTATTGTTGTGTGTGGGGGTATTTATGGTCAACAAAGCTACTGCTGGAACTTTTCTGACCTGAAGATACTGAATTCAGCCATTTGAACAGAGGAATTCAAAACCTGCAGCCTCTAAAACTCACTCATCTGACTTAAACAGAAATCCTTTTTCAAGAACCAGGATCAGCTATAGGCGACTCTTGAAAGCTATAGACCACTCAGTACAACAGAATATGCAAAATGGCCTTGAAACGTCCACAAATTTACTTGAGATTTAATACCTATTCCCCATGCTAATAAATTGGAAACAAAAGAAGAAATTGGTTCATAGTTTGATTTACTAACTTGAGCCCAAATCTCACTATGAATTATTTTACTTTTGAAAAACAGATATTACCTCCTTGCAATATAGGCAAGCTTTTCTGTAGCCCCAGCTAAGTCTTCAGCTGTCTTCTCTAAACCAGAAAACCCTTCATGGTTCACTTCTCCTAGTTCTGTTGCTATAATTAAATGGTAAAGTTCAGCAACCATGGGTGCAATGATTCTCTCAGTGGATTTGGTATAAACAACAGCACAGATGTCGCAGATGTCATAGAGAGAAAAGAGTTCCATTGTTTCTGCTCTGGAAATAGAAAAGTCACAATTATCTGAGCCATCTCCACAATATCAGGGCTTAGACCTTTCACACCACACAGTAATAGCACAAATGATTTTCCTTTAACTGTTATGACAACACCCTAGGAAATCCTGGGTTTTTATGGGGTTACTTTGATGAGGCATTAGAGTTCTCTGACTAAGAATACCTGTCTTTAAAATGCAAATCCTAGGACCCCATAAGATGTTTCCATGGGAGTTAAAATAAAATCATAGTTCTATAATTGTATAATGTGAATGAGTCCAAGCTTTGAATATAATCTAACCAATTACTCTAGCCTTTGTGTTTTAGTTTAAGAATTGATGAATAATTTAAACTTATATTCTTTTTTTAATATTCTTTTTAGTGACTGATACATGGTTCACAATGTGTTTTGAAATGCTACTGAAATGCTTTTATAATGCATGGAGAAAAGGGCAAGATAAAAAAAATAAAACAATAAGGAATAAATAAATAAACATGAAACAAATAAATAGACAAACAAAACAAAAACTTCAGTTCCCAGCAACCCTAGCCAGTCTAGCTAATGGTGAGAGATGGCAAGAGTTGTTGTTTTTTGTCATCAAATGACACAAAGGAAAAAGAGAACAGGGAGAGAAAAGGAGAAACAAGGAAATTTAGACTTTGTTGCTATATGTCATCAAGTCAGCTTCAACTTATGGGAATCCTACCAATGAGAGGACCTCAGTGAGCCTGTCACAGACATATTCCTGTTCCAAATTCAGGGCCATGGCTTCAAAGACCATTTCCGCACTACACTGTTATAGTGCTATTATTCTACTTTCAACATCCTGTGGAATTCTGGGGTTTGGAGTTCACTGAGGCCAAAGAGCTCTCTGGCTCTCCCTAAACTGCAAACTAATTGTCCCTCCCTAAACTGCAAACCCCAGAATTCTATAGGATGTTGAAACAGCGCTATAAACGATATAATGCAGAAATGTTTGAGTCCACCCATCTGTAATGCATTTTTCCTCTTTTCCTACTATAGTACCTTCCACTACCAACCGTTACTGTCATTTCCAGTGAGTCATGTCATCTCAAAATGTTTCCAAATTACAACAGCAGCTTAGTCATAACAGCTCACAAACAACTAGAACAGGGCAGGGAAATGGCAGAAGAAACAATGGCTGCAGCCAGCCTATTTTCCACCCTCTGAACCTCTATGGTCTGGACCTACCCATTTTTCCAAATCTGGGAGTGACCAGGTAATGGTTTTGAAAAAAAGAGACTGCTTAGCCTTGCAAAAGTTCTGCTCCCTGAAATAGCCTTAAAGTGGAAAATCATGCCCCTGGAGGCTTCTGGGGGCATAATCTCTCATTTTGGGACAGTAAATCATTTTGTTTTCATCGAGCGGCCTTGGGTTCTGGCAACCTTGGACTACAGTCTTCTGAGTACTGATCCCTGATTTAGAAGTTTCCCTGGGCTTGCATTTGGGTTCCCAAAAGCTGTAATGCCATAGTGTGGGATGCTTCTGTTCTCAGCTGGCTGTCTTCTTTGTGGATATTCCATTCCGTCATCCCATCCCTGGTCACTCATCATTTCATATCCATTGAGTATCCTCTGTCATCTTTGAATTGTTTGGGGGAATTCCCTCCTTAGATTCCTTCGCCCTGTAAAAACTCACATACTCCAGTATTTCACAGATGAAAAACAGGATACATGTGGCAAAGCAACATCAGAGTGTGGTCAAAAGATGTAGCCAGGCAGCAAGAGGGTCAACACTGTTTTAAGCTGAGAAGCCTGTGATTTATATACCGAGTTTAGGAAAGGCTGAAGAAAAAAGAGAGAAAAAAATTAAAACAAACTGGGAAGGGTAACACTCTGCCCTTTCCTCTCCTCTTGCTCTGGCTGAATTAACTGAGTGCAAGCTACGTTTGCACTTTGAATTCAGTTGCACTGACTGTAAGCCAAGGATGAAGGAGGAAAGAGCAACCAAGACATTTTAAACACAGCCAAGAAAGTGGGACAGCAGAGAAATAACCAAGACTGTCCCTGCTAAACTGGGACAGTTGGCGGCTATGAACATTAGTTTTACAATTCTGCACACTTCGAGATTTTTTTTTTTAAGGGAAACACCATTTTAATGGCAAGAACTATAAAAACAACACAATAGAAATAACACAAGATAAGGACACAGGCTTGGTCCTGAACTATGACTTCATCGACTGGTTCATCCATCAGAGACAGGGGCAGGGAGAATTCCACTGGGAAATCACTCCCGAGTTTCCATGCTCTCTTCCTCCTCCCCAGTAGCTGTCTCTTCTTGGTTCTCCTCCTCCTCCTCCTCCTCCCCTTCCTTCTTTTCAGGTGGCTTCTTGTACGCCTTCTCTGATGGGGTCACAATCACTCCATCCCACGTAGACATTTCAGTTGCCAAATAGTTGGCATCTCTCTCTTGACCGAGGATCTTCCAGTACCCTTCATGAGAGAGAATGCGGACGAGAGTCTGAGCTGTGTAGCAAACCATATCCTGCTGCTCCAGGGTCATGACTGTGTGGACTCGAAAGTTGCCGCTCTCGCAGGGATCAGTGATGCCAACACTTCGAGATTTTTTGAAGTCTACTTGTATCTCATCTTTTTCTGCTTGAACTCTCTTCTCTCTTGTTCTGGCCTCAACATATGTTGTCTTTGAATATATGTCAATTTAGATAGTTAATTCACATCCAAGCTCTTTGAGGTTAATGAAATCTATACTTCACTAATAACAACTAAAAAGAAAGATGAGATGGAAAGAGAAGTGGTAAGAAGAGCAGAAGCATGAGGTAAAAAGGAGATTGAGAAGACAATGCTCTTAAGACTGCTGCGGGGGGAGAGAATAAACCTAAGAAGAACAAAGCCAGAAAGAGATCTGCTAGGGACAACAAACCAAATGTGAAAACAAGGGATCAAACCTGGTCAGTGGATAACAAATCTATCAAACCTGGTCAGTGGCTAACAAATCAAACAGCGACATAGCATTTATAACCTAGAGCAGCCTTTCTCAACCTTTTTATCTTGCAGGAACCCTTGAAATAATTTTCAGATCTCAGGGAACACCTACATAAAAATTAATATATCTACATCCCTATTTTTTTCCCAGTCATCATTTCTTGCAGAACCCCTGGTGATTCCTCATGCAGCCCTAGTTTTCAGGGAACCCTAATTTTGAAAGACTTACTAGGTCAATAAAACGGAAGAGAAATGCCCTATTAGGGCAGAACACCTCCTATAGAATAAAAACAGAATGATACAATATACAATGATGAAAGAAATGGCACACCACCTTTGAGTATTCCTAGCCTAGGCAAACACTGTGAAATTCATGGGCTTGCTGTAAGACAACAACTTAACTAGTTTTTGTTTTAGTTAAAAAGGCTTTAGTCTCTTTTAGCAGCATGTTTCAGTCTTTTGGAAAAGGCAGGGTATAAATAAAGGGATTGATTGACACTAATTCTTTGAGAATGTAGTGTGAAATCAAATAAAAGGCTTTTTAATTTTGCATACAGATGACCACAATCCTTTCTAACGCACATCTCTTCTTAATCTACCATCTGTCTTTTAAAATTTAAATATAAATTTCAGGATGCTCTAGGTTCGGGGTGGGGGTGGGAATGGCATGGCTAACATGACATTTCTTCCATGAATGGAAGGTTTAAAATGATAGGGTACCTCTTTTTTCTAGGAAGCACTCAAGCACATGCACCTCAAGGGACATGCTTATATGAGGGAAAAGATGAATGATAACTTACTTTTCTACTGAGGGAGCTGCTTTCTCATTTCCAGACACCTACTTCTCATTCACAGAGCAGAGATGGCAGTCTTATAAATAATTTATATTGGCTTGTGAGTGTACAAGTAATAGGACCCCTTGGACAACGTAAAAGGTTTCTCATGGCAACAGGCAGTCAGTGGATCAGAAATTTAACATCAGTGGCCATGCTATGGGGGTGACCAGCAAACAGAGCTCAGGTTAAGAAGTACAATCATGAAAACATCTCTCAACTTTCAAAATTAAAGCTAATGAAACTACCGCTGTCATAAACTCTTTCACAACAGAAGTATTGACCTGTCAGTTCTTTGGCTTAGTTGACCCCTGTTTACTTCTATAAATTCACATAACATTATACAGAAAGATCCCCACAGGAGCAGAGGCAGGGCATCCATAGTCCCGCATTCTGTTCGCCTTGTTGCCAATCAGTTGCTTCCAGGAAACCCACAAGCAGGAGGTGAATGCTACTGCATCCTAATCCCAGCTCATGTTCCCCAGAAAGAGATGACAGAATTATAGAGTTGGAAGGAAACCTGTGGGCCATCAGGTCTAACCCTCTGCTCAATGCAGGATCTCCAGCTAGAGCATCCCCAGAAGGTAGCTGTCCATCCTCTTTTTGAAGACATCCAGAGAAAGAGACCTCGCCACTACTCTGGGCAGTTGGTTCCATTGCCAAACAATTCCCACTGTCAAAAATTCCTTCTACAGGAATATTCAGCCAAAATCTACCCTCCTGTAACAAAACCATGAGACTTAGTTCTACTCTTTGAGGAAACAAATAACAAATCTGCATCTCTCTTTCTGGCAGCCCTTGGTGTATTTCATAGAATCAGAGTTGGAAGAGACAAAGGGGCCATCCAGTCCAACCTCCTGCTATGCAGAAACACACATCAAAACATTCCCAACAGATGGCCATCCAGTCTCAGCTTAAAAAACCCCAAAGAAGGCGACTCCACCACACTCCAAGGCAGCATATTCCACTGCTGGACAGCTCTGATCATCAGGAAGTTCTTCCTGAAGTTCAGGTGGAATCTCCTTACCTGCAGCTTGAATCCATTGCTCCTTGTCCTAGTCTCTGGAGCAGTAGAAAACAAGCCCACTCCCTCCTCAACATGACATCTCTTCAAATATTGAAACATGGCTATCATGTCCCCTCTTAACCTTCTCTTCTGCAGACTAAACATACCCAGCTCCCCAAGCCCCTCCTCATTGGGCATGGCTTCCAGACCCTTCACCATTTTGGTCACCCTCCTCTGGACACGTTCCAGCTTGTTGATATCCTTCTTGAACTGAGGTGCCCAGAACCAGACACAGTTTCAGGCTTCTTTTTACCAAGCTGAACATGCTAAACTCCTTCAACCTCTCCTCATATGTTTTGTTCTCTAAACCACTAATTATCTGTTCTGCCCTTCTCTGAACTCGCTCCAACCTGTCTATATCCTTGTTAAAATGAGGTGCCCAGAACTGAATGTGTACTCCAGATGAGGGCTGACCAGCACAGAATATAGTGGGACTATTATTTCCCTCAGTTTGGAAACTATGCATCTGTAAATGCAGAATAAGATAGTATTTGCCTTCTTATATAGAGAGGCAAACTCTTTCTGGTATAGAAGTGTAGGAAATAACAGTCAGCACTCTACATTAGCAGGTTTCACTTTTGCAGATTTGATTAGTCATGGGATATTTGCTGTCACCTCTGCTGCCTCCTTATGCCATTTTTAATAGGGCCTGCAAGCCTCCTGAGACTTAGAAACTGCAAGCAAGGGTAGTAAGTCCCTCTTAAAAATGGTGTGGGGCAGCAGTGGAGGTGGCAATAAGTTCCACCAGCCCCCCACTTCTGCCTTGTGAAGGAACTCTGATGCCTCAAAGGAATCCATGGTGGGTTAAATATGGTGATCATCCTTTTTTTGATAATTATGATAATTATGATAATTATGGTTTGGGAGGGCCTAGAGTTATTCATGGTTTTTCCACTTTCACGGGGGTCCTGTGCCCCTAACCTTAGTGAATGTGGAGGGATGACTGTATACTAAAATGGCCTTGCTGGATCAGGCCAAAGGCCTCTCTAATCTGGCATTCTTTTCACAAAGAGACCAACCAGCTGACTCTGGGATGTCCACAAGTGGGACTACACCTTCCATCTCACACCGTCCAGTGACAGATAAATGGAGGAACGCCGCCTTTGCCACTGGAGGCAATCAGTAAACCTCCACAATTAACAGCCATTAGTTGCTTTTCCTCTATCAGTTTTTCTAACCTCTTTTTAAATCCATCCAAATTAATGGCCATCACCATCATTTCGTGACAAAAAAAAATTCCCACCATTTAACTATGTGCTGCATGCTGTCACCTCTCCTGCATCTCCCAAAAGTTTCATTTGCTGATGAGGACACTAGGCTTGTAGTAATGTAAGAAATGGAGAATAAAAATTCCCCGTCCTCTTCCTTTGCAGTTCATAACTTATTTTTAAATAAGTTAAAGTAAGTTAAATAAATAAGTAAAGTAAGTTATTTTAAAATAAGTTAGTGCTATAACTGTGAGGGTAGTTACTATTTTTTAAAAGCTACTCTTTTCTCTAAAGTAACTAAAGTAGTTACTTTTTAAGTTCCTTAAATATCCATCTGCATGCGACAAGTTGCAAAACACACTCTCCTTCCCTCCCTGTGTTCTCATTTTTAATACTCACAATAGAGCCCCATGCATCTGCATTACATAGTTTCTCACCACTTTAATTGTCATAGCTTCATCTTAAGGTAGCTGGCTGCTCTAGTAAGAACCTACAAATATATCCTGAGAAGAGAGGGACAGTTTAATTCTGTAGTACTAATAAAAGTTCAGGATATTTTGGGAACAGCCTGATCTATATATCTTGGCAGGAGGCTATTATCTTTTATCCTGTCATCTTCATAGGCCTGTTTATTGGGAATACAGGAGAGGGCTCCATGGCCGCTCCCAGACTCTGGAACTCTCTTCCTAGAAAGGTTCCGCTGGCTTACCCCATGTGTTCCTTTTGACAGCAGCTGAAAACCAATCTATTCCAGCAGACTTTTGTCTTACATGTAAAAAGATTTTTGATTAGTGTACTTTTATTATGTGCTCTTAAATTACTGCTTAAATAATTTCAATCCTGTAGACAGTTTAATACTATTTTAATCTGATTTTATTTTTATTTTTTTTGCTAATATATTTTGTGTCTTCTTTTAAATATCTCGTAAGCTGTCTTGAGTGCATCTTGGGAAAAAATGAAGTATATATAAAGTGATGGGTTAAACTAAACTCTCTAGCTGAGAATTAGTAATACTTCCCCAAACTCCAAATCTCAGTGTTTCTTAGAAAAGAGCCACAATAATTCAAGTGGCATGGGACAAAACCATGTAGAGCAACTACACCTCAAGTGGCAGCAACAGGATCCAATATTTAAACCATATTATTCCTCTGATATTATTTAGCAAGTTCATGCCAGAAAGGTCACAAACAGAACAAGGTTTTAGCCCTGGTTAAACTACAGTTTGGTGTAATTGTAATTGTTTGGATGTTAGACTAGAACTCCATGAGACCAAGGCCATTTCCGCACTAGACTTTTATAGCGCTATGACTCCACTTTCAACATCCTCTGGAATCCTGGGGTTTGCGGTTTCGGGAGGGGCCTGCTGGCCCCTCCCGAAACTGCAAACCCCAAGATTCCATAGGATGTTTTAAGTGGAATCATAGCGCTATAAAAGTCTAGTGCGGAAGGGTCGCAAAGTCTGAATCCCCACTCAGCCATGGAAACTCACCATGTGACCTTGGTCGAATTACACTCTCTCAGCCTCGGAGGAAGGCAATGGCAAACAGCCTGGGAACAAATTTTGTCAAAACAAAAAAAGATTCACCTGTGGATCATCATAAGTCAGAAATGGTTTGAAGGCACACAACCACTATTACCTCAGCTAGTTCAAAGGTATTGCAATTACACCCTCCTCACAAGGAAAGCAATTCCCTTGTAAGTAACTGTCACACCTAACTAGTTGCTTGTCAGTAGCTACATGCAACTAATTCCAAGCTGTCCCCCATATCATGCGTAATTCTGTACACTTTCCTTGACTTTTTTTTTTGTAAACCAAAAAAAAACAATTTATGTTTATTTACTGATTTATTGAATTTATATCCTTCGCAAGTAATTATTACCCATAACACGTTGCTGGTAAGTAAGTACACGAACTAATTCCAAGCTGTGCGCCACATCACCCGAAATTCTATACACCTTCCTGGCCTTTTTTTTGGTAAGCCAAAAAAACCCAAATTTTATTTATTTATTCATTGAATGTATATACTCCTCCTTTTCCCCCAATGGGATCCAACAACATCCATTCAGCCTCTGATATAAATGCGTTTTTTTGTTTTTTTTTAACCAGGGTGTCGCACCAAAGGAAAGCCAGGATTCAGTGTTCTTGCTGTCCCTCTGCTCTGGGACCACTTCACTGCAAAAATGTCCTTTTTCTGGATGAGCAACATCCCTGCCTTCCTAGGCGGCGTCCTCCCCTGTTGCATACCGAGGGCAGGGGAGGAAATGCAGGAGGCGTGATAGGATGGGAGAGAAACAGGGCCACTTCCGCACGAGCCTGTTATAGCGCGATGTTTCCACTTTCAACCTCCTCTGGAATCCTGGGGGTTTGCAGTTTCGGGAGGGGCCGGCCGGCCCCTCCCGAAACTGCAAACCCCAGATTCCAGAGGAGGTTGAAAGTGGAATCATCGCGCTATAACAGCCTAGTGCGGAAGTGGCCCTAAACTGGGAAGAGGGGTGCGTGGCTGGGCGGCTGCGCCCTGCCTGCTTTTCCCTCCCGGCAAGCTGTGTGTCGCTGTCTGGACGCCACCTCCCAAAAAATCCCCCAAATGGCGGGGGATTCTGGGAGGCGGGGTCCAAAAAGGAAACTGGCCCGCGCCCTTGCCCCGCCTCCTCCTGCTCCCTGACCCCTGCGCTCCTGCGACGGCGGATGACGGCGGCCGGAGAGGAGGAGCCGGCATGGGAGGCGAGGACCCTCTGCTGCCGAGGCGGAGGGGAGAGGGGGCCGCGCTCCCGCCCGGGAAGGCGTTCCTCCCTCCGGCGCCTCGGGAGCCAGGCGTGCAGCCGGGGCAGGTGGCCGGAGCGTAGGGAGGGCGCCCGGATGGGAGGATCGCGGGGCGCCCGGGCGCCTTCTAAAGCCTCCTCTTCTTTCGGGATCGTCGCCAGCCTTCTCCCGACCGGGATGCCGGAGGCGTCGGGAAGCTCTGCGGGAGAACCGGAGCCGGGGGTGGGAAAGATTCCCATCTAAGGGCGCGCACGCCCAGCGCTTCCCAGAAAGGGATCGGTGGGGGATCGGAGCCTAGCCACCCATTCCCTGCTCCTTCCCGGTGGGATTACAACTCTGCTTAAGCCCAGAGGCAACGGGGTCCAGGCTTCTTCTGCCTGGAGAATATATTTCTATTTTTGCGCTTGGCCGAAAGACGGGAGTGCGCGCCTGGAGAGGGCGATTCCCTTTTAAACGGGTGTTTTCCGGCTGCTGCTGTGGATCCGGCTGGGGTTACTGGCTTTACGCATTCCAGACATTCTGTACATCCCCCTTTCCTTTTAAACAACAAAAAAAAGATGTACACGTTTGTGGTGCGGGATGAAAACAGCAGCGTCTACGCCGAAGTCTCGAGGATCCTCCTCGCCACCGGACAATGGAAGAGGCTGAAAAGGGACAACCCCCGCTTCAACCTCATGTTGGGGGAGAGAAACAGGCTGCCTTTCGGGCGACTGGGTAAGCGAGGCGCGCCCTGCACGCGCGTCCGGCAAGAGCGGGACCAAGGCCATTTCTGCACCACACTGTTATAGTGCTATTATTCCACTTTCAACATCCTATGGAATCCTGGGATTTGCAGTTGAGGGAGGGGCATTTAGAATTCTCAGCCAGAGAGCTCTTGGGCCTCAGTAAACTACAAACCTCAGAATTCCACAGGATGTTGAAAGTGGAATAACAGCGCTATAACAGTGCAGTGCGGAAATGGCCCAAGCGGGCTCTGCCGCGCGCCCTCGGAGCGACACGCCCTGGCCGCGCTTGGGGGGTCGTGTGAATGAGAGGGCGGGATGCGTGTCTCCGTGCGGATCATAGAATCATAGCAATGTAGAGTTGGGAGAGAAATCCCAGCCTGAAGGGACCCTGCTTCTGATGCCCTGTGAGGGTGTTCAGGTTTAGCCTGTGTGAGTAGAGAGGGAGGCAAGCAGTTGGGTATCAGGCTGAGAGATCTGGCTGACTCTTGCGGCAGGCGTTAGATCGGGGTGTTGTCTGCTGCGACAAGGGAGTGACTTGGGCCATTTCCGCACTAGGCTGTTACAGCGCTATGATTCCACTTTCAACACCCTATGGAATCCTGGGGTTTGCAGTTTAGGGAAGGGAGCCCCTCCCTAAAGTGCAAACCCCAGGATTCCATAGGGCGTTGAAAGTGGAGTAATAGCACTGTAACAGCCTAGTGCAGAAATGGCCTTGGCTATTAGCAAGTGAGCTGGAGGGTATGTTTCTCTGGGAGGCGGAGGTGTTAAAATGCCAAAAATAAGCCATATGCTTAATGGCATGATTGGTCATCTATTTTTTTTAAAAAAAGAACAGCCCATAAAATGTTAAAACCTTTAGGATTTTTAAAAACAACTTTCTAAAATGATCCAGAGAAAGTTGATTTCTGCAGTTGTGGAGCTTAGTCATTTCAGACCGATACATTTTTTTCCCCCTCTTCAGGTCCACAGTGCCATATTTCAGTCTATCTACCATAATTACATCATGATAATGTCTTAGGGAGCTTGGCCAAATATTTTTAGATGGGATACTATTTTTTTAAAAAGGAAGCAATGAAGAACAAAAAAACTAAGCAGGTGTACACGGAGGGCCAGTTGCATATTATACATTTGATAATCGGTTTTGGGATTGGAAATTCATCTTACTTTTTTTCTATTCAGAGTGGTGAAAAGTGACTACATTGTATCCAGCTAGCTTCCCTATGACAGGTTGTAAATTCCTTTCAGCAAAATTTGAAAGACTGATGGACACACCTTTTTCAGTGGTGATGGTGCATTCTGTGCTCATAATATCAGTCACCTAAACTTCAGATTAATAACTCTTGGCTCCTGCCGACTTTGGCCGCATCCTGACTTGGCTCTTTGACTTGGCTGCAGCTCTCTGTTTAGTGGCATATGAACTGAAGTTTCTTTTTTTTTAGTGTAAAGTTTGTATATATTTATTTGTTATTCGTAACAGGAGCAAACTAAATACTAAATTATGGACATCACTTTTCCCTTTACAGTTTTTAAAAAATATTATGGCATGTGAAGCTTCTGTAGGTGCACCTAAATCCTTTGTTTCTAGGGACTTAAGTATGTTTAACAACAAAGTTCTGTGGGTTTGTCCAGAGGTAAATCTATTGATTTCAATAGGATTTGCTCATTTGAAGGTGAACAGAGGCTTGCAGGCTAAGACTACAAGCTAAGTATGCCAGAGGTGGCCAAAATGTGTTCCTCCCACTGTGGTTGGATTGCAGCTTCCACTATTCATCACCATCAGTTATGCTGGTTAGGACTGATGAGAATTGCTCTCCAAGATAGTGAGGGCCCCATTTTGCTCCTCCCTGCTCTACTTATTTACCTGGGATTAAGCTCCATTGGCCTCCATGGTTGGGTGACTATGTAAGTAATCTGAACATCATATATGGATTCCAAAAGCCCAGGGCACTCCAACCATTTCCCCACTGCTTTCCAGTTGGTCACCCATCAGCTTGGTATTGTGGATCAGGTAGCTGTTAGCTACCTTTTCTGCATGGCTATTAGCTATGGGGGAAAGGCAGTGTTGCTCAGAAGTTCTGGAAAAGGTAAAACCAACCCCTCCATCCCTGTGATTCTATTTAACTTGTAGGAGTGAAGGGAGAGGAATTGATAGCCCCAGTCACAGAAGTGGCCCTATTCACCATACACTTATGCACCCCACTGAAGGTTTCTGCAGAGGTAAAGGTGACCTCCTTACTCCAAGATTGCTCCCCCCAGATGTATAGAACTGTGCTATAAATATCTATTGGGCTGTGGCTGAAACCTGGTGTTCTGAATGTTTTATGACAGGCTATAAAAGTTGACAAAGTCTCCGTTGTTGAAATGATGTCAGAAGAGGGGAACTTAGCTGGGAAATGTTGTTGTTTAGATCAAAAATTTGGTTAAAAACCATAGCAATGGTTCAAAGTTTATATGTTTTAACATAAAGATATAGCTCATGGGCTAATAAGTTGTGCTGCAGATGCATAGTTGTGTCGTAGATGTGTATTTGTGTTCAAATAGTTGCCACGTCACCTGCTCTGAAATGGATACACACTTTAGTGAATATAAAGTGATTATTCAATGCAAAGTTTCTGTTTCCTTAATTTTTTATGTATTAGTTTCATTTTCTTTCAAGAGAGCTATTTTAGTTGCTGTTCATGGAAATCTGAGCTGGTTTGCCAAATGGAATGAAAGAGCACAGCTTGTTTCTTGAGCAGGTGGTTTCTCCAAGTGCTGGATTACTGTGACGGTGGATAGCTCTAAATTGTCAACAGCAATGAAAGAGATAAGTGTGATTAGTCTAACTTGCACTGATGTGAGTGAATCACATCTCATACATGCATATCTGTAAGTCCTACTGAATTCAAGAGGGGCTTATGTCTGAGTAGACATGAACATAGATTGTGCCTAGTTGAATGGTAGCTCTCAGATTTGTTAGACTTCCACCATCCCCAAGAGCATGGCCAGTGAGGAATTCAGCCCAGCTATGGTGCAGCCCATCTTTAGAAGAACTGTAATACAACCCATCCAAAGAGCTCTGTGTTGGTATAATATATGGGTTTGAAATTTTGCATCAACACCAGAGCCCTCAGTGCAGCCCATGACAAACCATCCCCTTCCTGAGAGAAAAAAAAATCAACCCCAGAATAGAGAATCATGCTGGGTTCTAGGAAATGCAATACTCCATTTTAAGGCTATGGGGACACCTTTTTGAGCCCTCAAACCTGGAAATGAATATCCGACACTTCCATTTTTGTAAAAATGGGTGGGTGCAGCCTGTGGAGGTCCAAGGAGCTATCCCTCCAAGTCTTAACATTTAAAGAGAATCACAACTACTCAGTGTAACCAAAACAATTAGAATCAGAACTTTCTGTAGAAGCAAAAGAATGGATAATGATTGCCTCTAGGACAGAACACCAGGTCCTTTGAACAGAAGTTGAAGAATCTGGGTGTGTGTAGCCAGGCACAGAAAGTGTTAAGAAACAATGTGACAGCTGTCTTCAAATATTTGAAGAGCTGTTGCATGGATGATGGAGCAAAACCTGTATTTTAAGATCTTTGGAATAGAGCTTTCTCTCAGTCCCACAGAGATGCTTTGGATGGATGGAGAGAGAGAATGAGATAGGGATGTGTAAAGAACTGAGTAGACTGCAATTATGGCATGGATGCTAGCTTGTAACAGCAATGGAAAGAATCTCAAATCTTTCAAGCTGCTGAGAAAACAGAGCAAGACAATGCTAGACATCCACAACCCTTTCCTCAAAGATAGAAACAACAAGCAAATTAATATGAGAAATCACAAACTGACCAAGCTGCATGCTTCTTTCTGAGATAAGTGAACAATGGTAATAACATGCAAAATCATAGTTTGTATAATTTTTAAGTATTCTAGCATGTAGAAAAATGGCTTGGAGGGCAATCCTATGCATTTCTCAGAAGCCAGTTCCATTGAATTCAGTGGACTTAATCGGAAGTGAGTGAATGTAAAACTGTAGCTTTAAATTAATAAGTTAATATGACCATGATTAAGCCAACACAGTAAGTCCACGTGTTCCAGCCACTAAGAGGACTAACAGTCTCATGGAAACTAGCCTCAGGGGATTGTGACCATGTGCTGGGATTGTGTGTAGCTCTGCTCCTAGCATGCAGAAGTATTTTCCCCCCCAAGGTTATGTGTTCTATGGTTTGCCATCTCAACTCTTACACTCACCATAAGTCTCAGCTGTTGTTTTTAAATGAAGCAGAAACTGCAGTAGCTTGTGCTTTTAAGTTAGACATACTGCTCTGCAGATATCCTGTTTTGCTGTATAATGTTGCCAGATATTTTAGTGGGGAACATTATGGGTGCACTACTTACTATGCAATTTGATTTTTAAAATTCTTGTTTAAACCAAGTAGCAGTTTCCTCCCTTGGACAATTGTCACTGGAAATCGGCAAGCACAGAATGGTGGGGGGTATCTGTTGGATCAGAGATAGAGAACGTGTATTCTTCTGCACAACTTCCATCATCCTTACCATTGGCTGTCCATGCATGGGCTGATAGAAGTTGCAGTTCAGTAACATCAGGAGACCCACAAATTCCCTGTACCACTGCTAGATATTAGTAAATTGTTTCAGACCTCAAGACTCCTAAATTAATAGCAGTCTGAAAAAGGATTCTGGAGACATTTTGTTGTCTTGTGATTGAAGGCTATGAGGAGGCCTGGGTTTTAATCTGCTCACCGGCTAGTGTTCCGAAGGGCTGGATCTTTAGTTTCCAAGCACCAAACCAGACGTTTAGCACCAGGAACATGTATGTGGCATGCTGATTGTCTCAGGTTCACTTCAGTTCCTACTACCTCCATCTACAAAAGTCAGGTAACAAAAATGAGAAACAGGGATGTCTAAATAGTTGTGTGCCATCAAGTAATTTCTGACTTAATGATGACTCTATCACAGGAGTTTTTGGCAAGATTTGTTCAGAAGGGGTTTGCCTTTGCCTTCCTCTGTGGCTGAGAGTATGTGACTTGCCTAAGGTCCCCCAGTGAGTTTCTATGGCTAAGTGGGAATTCATGTCCTGGTCTCCAGAGTCCTAGTCCAATGCTCTTAACTACTATACCACGCTGCCTTTCAGCTTCATATATTCCATATTCATATATATACACATCCATATTCATATATAGCTTCATATATTCCATGCAAACTTATGTCTAGGCTGGGTCTCCTTAAGCCATGAACTGGCCCATTTATGAGTTGGGATAAGAGAAAATTTATTTTTTTGAAAAAACCCTCAAAACCCAAGGTTTTAAATTTGGGACATCCTTCGTTTAAAGGATAAAAAGTCTTCTTTATTTTTAAGAAACTGACTTTATTTTAAAAAATAAATCAGTGGCAGCTGGTTTGGGTGTGTCTTTTCTTCCTGCTCTCCTGCATTTGCCTCATCCATGTTAGTTTTCTGTTCTGTTCCCAGTTCATCTGGCCATCCACAATTTCTATGTGATCTTGGGGAAAAAATACCTTTAGCTACTGTGACAAAGCATAGCAGGGTGCTTAAAGTGGGTTCACGTAAGTGAATTGACTGTTTACAGAGCACATTCTTTCCAAATGTATGTAAATGCAATAGGATCATCGAGTCATAGAGCTGGAAGAGACCACAGGGCCATCCAGTCCAACCCCCTACCATGCAGGAACTCACATCAAAGCACTCCCAACAGATGGCCATCCAGCCTATGTTTAAAAACCTCCAAAGAAGGAGACTCCACCACACTCCGAGGCAGCATATTCTACTACTGGACAGCTCTGACCGTAGAAAGTTCTTCCTGAGGTTTAGGTATAATCTTTTTTCCTTTAGTTTGAATCCATTGCTCTTTGTCCTAGTCTCTAGAGCAGCAAGTTCCAGCTTGTCGATATCCTTCTTGAAATGAGGTGCCTAGAACTGGACACAGTATTCCAGATGAGGTCTAACCAAAGCAGAATAGAGTGGTAGCATTACCTCCCTTGATCTAGACACCACACTCCTATTGATGCAACCAAGAATTGTGTTGGCTTTCTTGGCTGCCACATCACACTGCTGACTCATGTTCAGCTTGTGGTCCACCAAGACTCCTAGATTCCTTTCACATGTAACTGTTATCCAGCCACGTGTCCCTCATCCCATATTTGTGCATTCCATTTTTTCTGCTAAGTGTAGGATCTTACTTTTGTCTCTGTTGAAATTCATTTTGTTGGCGTTGGCCCAGCTCTCCAATCTGTTAAGGTCATTTTTAATTTTGATCTTGTTCTCTGGTGTATTCTCAACCTCTCCCAATGTGGTGTCATCTGCAAATTTGATCAGCATGCCCTCTACTCCTTCATCCAAGTCATTGATGAAGATGTTGAATAGCACTGGGCCCAGGACAGAACCCTGTGGCACCCCACTAGTCACTTCTCGCTGGGATGAAGAGAAGCCATTGGTGAGCACCCTTTGGGTTTGGTCAACCAATTACAAAGGGCTTTGTAGGTCTTTGAAATATTACTTATTTGAACTACAATACCCAGAAACCTCTCTCCCCTGTTAGCATGGCCAGTGGGGCCACCTGACTAGGATACTCTGGGAGTTGTAGTCCAAAGCAAATAATGTTTCCAAGCTCTGAGTAAAAGTATGTGATTTTAAAAGTTCATTTATTTTTTATGCTAACAGTTCATATTTGCATAAGGCTCAAGAGGTTGAGATTTCTTTCAGTTCTCCATGTCTTCATTGGAATGCCATCTGAAAATATAACAATCCCACCTAGCAAGGAAGATATGCTATACAGTGCTGCCTTGTCATTATTGGAAAGCAGGGGTGCCTGGGAGTGTAGATTGGGGTAGAAAATGCGAACAGTGAACCTAGAACTGAAATCCAGAAAATATAGGCAGTGTTTATTATCTTAACCTTTTGCATTTTCATTCCTTTTGACCTTTTATGTTCTATATATATATACCATCCAGTCCCAAACAGATTCTGCTCACTGAACTCTCATTCCATATATCTGGTTAGATGGTCTTTGACCCATGAAAGCTTATGCCACAATAAATTTGTCAGTGTTTATGGTCATGATAAGACTCTTTTATTTTTGCTGCAGTGTACTGATGCATCTGTCCTTCTGGAAATCATATTTTATAGACTGTATTACACTTTACAGTGCAAAAAGTGCTCACTGCCTTCCAGGAACATACACTCTTAAAATTCTTCTGAAGATGGAAGCAATTCTTAGCCTATATTACCTCAATTACATATGATTTATTTAGGGTATGAGGAAGGTTGGATGAAAAGATCAGCAGAAGAGGTGGGTTTTGAGCAATGATTTCAAAGATGAGAGAGGAAACATCATGGAAATGTTCTTGGAAGCAGTTTTCACACAGTTAAGTCTCATCAAGCTGGTTCACAAACTGCAGAAAGACCTCAAGTCAACTTGGATAGCTTTAAAAGGGGGTTAGATAAAGGCATGGAGAGTAACGCTGTCAGCGGCTGGTGGTCGTGATGGTTTCGTACTGCCATCTTGATCACAAATTGCTTGGGAAATGTGAGGAGCACAGTGTAGTAGTGCTTCTGTCCTTTTGATGGGTTGCCCGGAGGCACTTCTTTAGCCACTGTGGAAAACAGGATGCTAGACTATGTAGAGGCCTTTGGTCTAAAGCAGTAGGACTCTTCTGACATTTGTAGTTGAAAATGGCATTCACATTGCCAAGCGCGGGGGCGGGGGGGGAAGCTAGTTAATATTTTTTTAAATTCCTAAAATTTTAAGACCGGGGTAACTAAATTACCAGAATACAAGAACCAACTCCTTTCATATGAGTCTGCCTGCTGGTTCAGGTTAATTCTGAGATTGTTGTTGTTAACTGCTGTCAAGTCAGCCTTGACCTATGATGGCCCTATAGATGAGAGACCTCTTATCCACTCTTATCATCAGCCGCCCTGTTCAGGTCTTGCAGATTCAGGTCAGATCTTGCAGATTGTATCTTCCTTAATTGAGTCTATCCATCTGTAATGCTGTCTTCCTCTTTTCCTACTGTCTTCTACTTACCAAGCATTATTGCCTTTTCTAATGAGTTGCATTCTTTCATGATATGGCCAAAGTGCAACAGTCTCAGTTTAGTCATCTTGGATTCTAGAGAGAGTTCAGCCTTAATTTGCTCTAGGACTCATTCATTTGTCTTGTTATCAGTCCACAGTATCTGTAGAACTCTCCTCCAGCACTACATTTCAAATGAGTTGATTTTCTTCCTATCAGCTTTCTTCACTGTCCAACTTTCACAACCACACAGAGAATTGGAAATACAATGGCATGGACAATCCTAACCTCAGTATTCAGTGATATATCTTTACACTTCAGGATCTTATCTAGTTCCTTCATAGCTATCCTTCCAAGTCCTAGTCTTCTTCTCATTTCTTGACTGCAGTCTCCTTTCTGGTTAATGACTGAGCCAAGGTATGGAAAATCTTGAACTATTTCAATGTCTTCATTGTCTGCTTTAAGGTTATGTAAATCATCTGTGGTCATTATTTCCAAGATACCATCCTGCGTATCCTATCAGCATTTGAGGTTGCTTGATTGGGATGAGTAAAAGGAACTTTTTTGTGGCTACGTCTAGGCTAGGGAATTTGCTGTCTAAGGAGTCTGCCTTGCCTTGTCTTTGATATTTTTCTGCCGTCTTGTGCAGACCTTTTACTTCAGTCAGGCTTTGGGTTTATCAATAATATTATTTCAACATTTGATTCCTTGAAGCTGAGTTTTTATAGAACTGAATTCTGTTACAATATGCTCTGTCTCCTAAACCAAGGGTGGGAAACCTTGGGCTTTCCTGATGCTTTGCTCTACAACTTGCCTTGGTCCCATCCAGGATGACCAGTTGTAAGGGATTGTGGGAAACATATCCAAAATATCTAGATGGGTGAACGTTCACCACACCAGCCTTAAAGTGGGTTTTTTTGTTTGTTTGGGTGGGTGAGCTACCACTGAGTCTCATTTTATTTAAAGACACAAAAGTAGGGTACAATTTTTTAATTAATATAAATAAATGAACAAACAAGGAGTTAGGTTTTGTGGACACTTGGCGTGGAGTAACACAGGGCCTAGAACAGCGCTGCTCAAAGTGGTGGTCCCTGGATCAGTGGCAGACTGCAGCAATTTTCCAGAAAAGAAAGAAACAGTTGTTTTCAGTGGGCACAAATATGATGCCAGTTCCTGGCACTTCAGAGGAAAAACCTGGCTAGTCCCCCATATCAGATAGTTTAAAGAAGCAGTGGTGGTGGTGGTGGTGGTGGTGGTGGTGGTGGTGGTGGTGATGATGATGATGATTGCAATAATGGAAGGAAGAATATTTCATCCCCGGTTTTCTGATAAGTTGTTAATGCTTTTGTGTCAGAATTCAAAGGTAATCTTGGTAAACTGGAGGAGGGAGCTGCAGAGAAATAAGATAAAATCTAATAAACAAAAATGTAGAGTCAGGGTTCCTGGCCAAGCCATAGTGCTGATGAAAGGAACTGAAACCAAGGCAATTAGGACTGATGATAATGGAACATGAGTCAGCAGTGAGACCCAAAGTAGTTGCATAAAGGACTAATGGATTGCATTACCAGAAGCTTCATGTCTAAATTTTGGGAACTAATTTGGATTGTATTTGGCTTTGATTAGGTCCTAGCTGATGTGCACTGCTGAGTATTGCAAGTATAAACAGACAGAAGATTATTATTAAAGCCTTAGGGTTTTTCTGCACAATAAATGAGTCCCTCTTCCCCTATTTGGAGAGCAGGGTTCAAATTCCTTCCCAGCTGTGGAAACCTACTGAGTCACATTCTGTCAGCTTCAGAGGAAGGCAAGGGCAAGCCACCTCTCAACAAATTCTGCCAAGAAAATCCTGTGATGAATTAACTTTAGGGTCACCATAAGCAAGAAATGATTTGAAGGCACAGAAGAACAATTACCACCAGTCCAAGGCCCACGGTAATAATGTCCTTGTGTTCAGGAAGGGTAGGAAGGGAGCAGAAAGGGTACAGAATGACGCAGAATGGGCAGGATGTACCTTTCAAAAAGAAAATTATGTGAGCCAATAGTGCAGGAGGGAAGGCACAAACTCCACAGGATTAAAACGAGTAACATAAACAATTTTTTAAAATTATTTTTGACACAAACAATCTAATTTACAATCAGAGTAGTAAGCATTAAAAATGAAGAAGCAGAGAAAATAAAAAGAGAGGAAAAAAAGAGAAAAAGGAAACAAAGACATCTAACTAAACACAGTAAGACTCTGACTCACCATTCTGATTCTTAGTGAGAAGAAAAGTTTTTTAAAAACCTACCATTACACCTGCAACTAAATAACCCTACTAAAATTACTAATAACCATAACCTTAGATTACTGCATCATTAGATATGTTATTATTCAAAAATAATCCATAAACCATTTCAAATCTCTCAAAAAGTCTTCAGTTGGCTTATCCTTTAGAGTCTACATTAATTTGTAGACACAGTCATTAGATTGATTATATGCTTATTGTTATTGTTATTATTACTGTTATTGTCATTATGAATTAGTTAAAAACTGGTTATTAGTTAGACAAGAAAAGAATGAAGAATAGGGATAGATGGTTAGATGGATGTTTTCAATATCTTAGTAATATATTTATGAATTATATTCTGTAATGATGTTATTTTGAAATAAATGGTTAAAAAAAAGAACCTACATTAATTTGAGAGTTTAGGTTAACAACAGTCTTAATCTATTCTTTCATCATCAGTGATTCAGTCTGTTTTCAAGTTTGAGCAAACAATATCATTGCTGTTGTTGTCCTATAATGAACAAATGATCCATATTTTCTCTCCTATTCTTTATCCATAATGCCCAACAAAAACATTTCTGATAACACTACAAAATATACCTTTAAAATTTCTTTAGATTGCCATATAAACCTTAGACACCATTAAATTCCAACACAGATAAGAAAAGAAATCTTCTTTATCTTAACATCTTCAATATTGGTTTGAAACATTCTGGGACATTTTCAACAGCTTATTTGTGTTAGAAACCATATATACATAATCTTATACAGGTTTACTTTCAAATTTCTGCACAAAGTAAAATTTGTCTTTGGACCAAATTTTTCCTATATGTCCATATGGACATTATATCCAAAATTTTGGGCCCACCTTATCTTGTACTTTTTTACAAATTCATCTTCTGTCTCTAGTTTCAAAAGCTGTTTGTACACTTTTTAAACTCCGTGGTCATCATCTTTACACAATTCTAAATAAAACTCATTTTCTCTAACTTCTATGGCTGCATTTCTCTTATCTTTATTATATCTGTCCTTAGGTTGCATACAAGCAAAGATCTTTGCCTTCCTTAAACATCATCTCTCTTCACTTAAACTTCTAAGTGTCTTGTTCAAAACACAAAAGATCATTGTAAAGCAACCATCTCCAATTGTTAGCCCATTCTTTCATAAAAATAATAC
Source organism: Ctenosaura bakeri (assembly GCA_948474755.1). Taxonomy (NCBI): domain Eukaryota; kingdom Metazoa; phylum Chordata; class Lepidosauria; order Squamata; family Iguanidae; genus Ctenosaura; species Ctenosaura bakeri. The sequence continues at coordinate 117,434 of CAOLHI010003674.1, read as the reverse complement.
ATAATTGAAATAATCATGTGTTCAAGGCACTCTCTGTTCTCACACTTACCATGTAAAAAGATACAACCCAAAAGGAAAAAGAAATGGGGAGAGAAAAGGAGAAACAGGGAAACTTGGATACAATTTCTTAGTACTATGAGATTTCTTCTGCCTAGTGGGATTGCTGCTGAGGGACAGTTAGGAAGAGGAAAAACCTAATGGAGTTGGTTTTTCAGGAGGTCTGATGATGATTTCTCACTGCTGTGTTCTGTCCTAGAAGTTCCTTCTCGTTTATCTCCTGCTGTCGAGGAGTAACTCTTAACTATACCAGTAATTACTTCCTTTTCTCTCTAATCTCTTTTCCTTTTAATTACACCCACATTGAACATTGAACTTCATGTACCATAGAGATTCCCCTCCTTTGTAGCTTGAATAGATTCCCCTGACAGTCTGAAGCCTTTGGATGTGATTACTCTAAATTACTCTCTGCATCATCTGCAGTTTTTTGCTTCTTTGCAAATTGCTGAAGTTTAAGTTACAATATTAATAACCTGTCTTAACAACTGGCTTAGCCAAATTCAAAGACAATCCCATTGAATTCCTTGTTATAATCTTCTTCTCCTTCAGTGATTAAAAGCACTTGGATAAATGCAATCTAAGCCTAGTGGCATGTTTAATTTTATTTTGCTTGTTTAAGCACCAGCTCTCCAGTTCTGTCAATGTCCCATTGTTGCCATTTTTTTAAAAAGACCTCTTTGTTTTCCACTGCTGCAGTATCAGTACAGAAGAAGACAGATGTCTTTGAAACTACTCAATTAAGAGTCTTCATACCTGTTTACTATAAAATCTGATGGAGTGGAACCCAAACATTTTTAACATTTTCCTGGCCTTGGTTTATTCCATAGGTAACCCAGTAGGTATGACATAGAGACTTCTCTTTGGTCCCAAATGTGGTAGAGATGTAGTTATGACTAATGGCTCCAGAAAACAGCCTTCCCAATGGCTACACTTAAAACTGTGGAATATCTTGGCACCTTCTTGATTAAAAAATTTGCTGTATGGGAAAGTCTTGCTTAGGCAAGTGTTTGCTGTACAAGTTTAAGCTAATATTTTATTTGTAGCATCTCTGTGTCTTTAGATCCATATTCTGCTAATTTTTAAAAAAAATTTAATCTATCTTGCAATTTTGCAATGTTATTGTATCTTGAGATAGATTTTAATTGTTGTTAGCCACCATGAATGATGTAAAACAGCAGATGGGCAAGATCTATTTCTTTTACATATTCAGCAAGACTGGGTAAGACCTGGCAAAGGCTAATCCTAGTCCCACAGTTTTAAAAGGTTACTTTTTCAAATACAACTCCCAGAACTCCTCAGCCAGGATAGGTGGGGGATCCACCTATGCTGCACCTATCCTGGCTGGGAGTTGTATCTAAAAAATAACTTCTTCAAGTCACTTTTCCAAACTTTGATTACCTCTTATGCAGAACATCTCATTGCCTGAGAATATTTTCTGTGCCAGAGTCTTCCCAAGTCTTTCTGGAGCTGTTGTGCACTTCTGGTGAAATGCATTATACATGAGAGGCCCAGTGAAAGTTCAGCTGAGGTCAGTCAAAAGGCTGCTGCATTCATGAGCAAATTCCTGATAATGGTTCAGACAGTACGTGCTGTTTTTACAGAGAGGAAACGGACTTATTCCACTCCCTCTGATTCTAATGCAATAGTGAGTATTGTATAGCCTTCAAGATACTGTTGGGCTGCAACTTCCAAAAGCCCTAGCCAGCGTACCCAGGGATGAGAAATGGCAGGAGTTGCAGTCCAAAAACATCTGTAGAACTGTAGAACATCTGTGGAACTGTGCAGTTCTCTCTTCTGTTCTAAAAGAACAAAAACAACATTTTTGAGTGTGATCATATCAATTGTATTTCTAGGAATTTGGAATATACACTCGACCCTCCACATTTGCAGGCTTCAGTATGCCATTGACACCCGAATATATTTCTCCATGCCTTCAGTTGCAAATTTCTCCAATCCTGACCTCATGTGCTTCTTTTCCAGGGGAGCCTTCCCCTTTGGCAGCTCTGACAAGGCCATACAGCTTTTTAAAAACCCATCTCTGATCTTCTTCCTCCATCAGCCACTGCCTGGCCAGCTGATGGCAGCTTGCAGTCCAGTTATGCGGCATCATAATCTCTCTCCAAATGCCCCCTACCACACTCAAGGAAGGAGATGGGCAAGAGAGAGGAAGTATATGGCCATCCTTCTGACCCCAGTTTACCTCTCCTTTCCCTCACCTGGTTTGGACCCTGGGTGCCCTCTTTCCTCACCATGTCTCAGACCCCCTTCCCACAGGCATAACCACATGCTTTGATATTTGCAATTTGTCCAATTTTGCAAGTGTCCTACACCCTTAACCCTAGCAAATGTGGAGGGCCCAGCTGTATAGCATAGGAATCTGCCTTGAAGTGATATATTTTCTCTTCTGACAGGCAGTGATTTCTCTTGATCCAAATCCCTTCTAAAAAGTCAGATGTCAGGAATTGAACCTGCAGCCTTTTTGTATGTACGGCATATGGTTGTCCACTAACTTATGGCTTCTACTACTATACAGATTTAGGTCTATATGGAAAATGACTTTAGGCTATAATCCTGTGTCTGGTTAAGCTCCTGAAATCCCTGTAAAGGCCATGGGGTTTAAGCAACCCATCTTTAATATTTCAAATTTTCAAAGGTGAGGATGCCCAATTCACTTCACCTCAGATCAAATTTCCCTGTACAGACATGAACTCATCTTAATTTTCTTGTCTGTTCCTGTCTGCTTATTGGCCTTCTCTGTTCTAAGATCATACACTAGCTTCATCCGTACATGTGATTTATCATGGCATTAATAAGCCTCAGGCTCATGTGCTGTACTTTTCCTTCTCTCCTTTCCAGCTGAGAGGCATATGGAAGCTTTTGCTTCCATTTCTAACCAACTACAACGTAGTGTAGGTTGGTAGACAGCAGTCTGAAAGCCAAAGTGTGTCCATGCACTTAACATGTGTATGCATGCTTGTGTTATTTTTCGTAGGGAACAACTTGGGGGGACTCCTTTTTTTAACTACAGATCCCAGAATTCTGCAGTCAGTATAGCTATTGCCTGTGCAGACAGAGGGATCTTTTAAATTTGGTCTTTTCGGAATAAGAGCTCACTTAGATGCCATCATTATAGCAGAAGCTGACAACCAATCCATGAGCAGGATTACATTGGATCAGTTTCAGCTGAATACTGTAGATGTGGACAAACTGCTAGGATGAGTAAGGGGCACTACCTGTCCCTTTGAGCCCTGTCCTTTTTCGCTGACTGTCCAAGAAGGAGATGAAGGTAGACCTCAGCTGCAATGTTTTATGAATGCATCTCTCAAGGAGGGAAGTTTTCCATCTTACTTAAAAGAAGTGGGGGTGCAATCTCTTTAAAAGGCCCTCCTTGGACCCCTTAGGTCTTAACAAGTATCAAATCTTCCTTTTTCAAGCAAGGTGATTGAGAAGGCAGTTGCCTTCCAACTCCAGATAGTCTTGTCTGATACAGGTTTTTTAGACCCATTTCAAACCAGCTTCAGAGAAAGATATGGCATTGAGACCACTATGTTAACATTAATGTATGATCTTCATCTGAGCATTGATAGGAGGAATGTCTCTGTTGGTGCTTTGGGACTTCTCAGTGACATTCATGGTATCCTCCTGGAATGCCTGAGGGGTTTGAGAATTGAGAGCACTGTGCTTCAGTGGTTTCAGTCCTATCTCTGATAGGTTCCAGGTGATGGTGCCGGGGGATTGCTGCTCCTCAAAAAAAGGAGTTGTTATATGGCATACCACAAGGTGCCATTCTAACCCTGAAGTTGTTTAACTTCTCCATGAAGCCACTGGGAGAAATCATCCAGAGGCATGGAGCTGGGTGCTATCAGTATGCCATTGACACCCGAATATATTTCTCCATGCCTTCAAAAATAGCATCAGCTAAGGATAGTGTGTCTCCTCTAAATGAATGCCTGGAGGAGGGTAATGAGCTGCAGTTGTGTAAGGAAAGGGGGGAATTGAGGCAATGCACCCCTGGCAGCAACTTTTTGGGGGCACCATGCTCCTTGCTTGCCCTCCCCCATACACTGTAGCCCTGCCCCACACACCATAACGATGCCCCATCCATCATAGCCATGCCTCCACACACCTTAGCCATGCCCCCGCATGCTGTAGTCACACCCCTGCATGCCGTAACCATGTCCCTGCCCCTCCCCACCCCCCTCCTCCCGTCACCCCTCCACACACTCCAAGCTCTGCCACTGATGGGATGGGTAAGAAAAAACAATCTGAAACTGAATCTAGACAATATAGAGCTGCATACTGCTGAGGGTCCTAGCTTGGAACCGGAAGTGTATCAGCCAGTTCTGGACAAGGTTGCACTCTCTCTGAAAGACTGTTTTCCCAGCTTGGAGGTGTTTTCAGATCTATCGCTCCAAATGGCAGCCCAGATAGATAAGACAGCCCAGAGTGCTTACTGTCAGTCTCAGATGATATACCAGCTGTGTCCCTTTCTAGAGCTGGAAGACCTAAAGATGGTAGTGCATGCACTGGTAATCTCAAGGCTGGACTTCTGCAATGTGCTGTGCATTGGGCTACCTCTGTACCAAGTTCAGAAACTTCAGTTAGTGCAAAATATAGCAACCAGATTGGTTACTGGTACACCTAGGAGTGAGCTTATTACACCTGTATTAAAATCACTCCACTGGCTGCCAATTAATTTCTGGGCAAGATACAAAGTGTTGATTGTTACCTTTAAAGCCATACATGATGTGGGTCAGGTGCCAATGAACTGCTTACTCCCATACATTGTGCCCTATAGACTAAGGTTCTCTAGGGGTCATTTATTTCCGCCAGGACTAGACTGGCAATAATTAACAGAGGATTTCTTCATCAGCAGCCCCTGAACTGTGGAATATTCTGTTAGAAGAGACTGGTCAGCTGGATATGCTGTCTGAGTTTAAAACAGCATTAAAGACCAATATTTTCTGGCAGGCCTATCCAGATGGTTTTTAAATTACAAGTATTTTAATTATGAATTGATTGTTTTTAATGTGTATACTCATTTAACTGTTGTCATGCGCTTGAAACTGATTGTGTATTTTTTAATTGGTGTTCATGTTTTTAACTATATTATGTGTCTATTTGTTGCTGTATTTTAATCTGTTGTTCCCCATTTCAATCCATAGGGAGAGGCGGATAAGAAATATTATTTATTTGTTTGTTTGTTTATTTATTTATTTGGGCTCAATAGCCTGAAAAAGTAACTTTTCCAAGTTATAACAAGTTTTTTTAATTATTCCACTTTCAACATCCTGTGAAATTCTGGGGTTTGTAGTTTACTGAGGCCCAAGAGCTCTCTGGCTGAGAGTTCTAAATTTCCCTCCCTGAACTGCAAACCCAAGGATTCCATAGGATGTTGAAAGTGGAATGATAGCACTATAACAGTCCAGTGTGGAAAAGGCCTGGAAGTGTGCTGGTTGAAACCTGGTTGTAATCTCAGATGTTCTAGTCACCACCACTTTCATCTGCATGTGTACAACAGGCTTCAATAAATACAAAGTGGAACAATAGGGTACACATTGAAAACAATTAGAAACCTACTTTACAGTCCGCACATGACAAGGGGGTGAGGAAGCTGTTTACTGCCTCTCGTAGTGACTGCCTAAATCCCTGCAGAAAAACCTTGTTCATACTTTTGTGAACGCTAACTGTGGCTTAAATCCAATTGTTACTTGATTAGAGCCACTGAATCAATAAAACTTACATAAGTATGAAGTTACTAAGTTCTCACTGAATCAGTCAATCTACTCTAGTTGGCACTAACAACTGGATTTTGGCCCATGGTTCTTTGTTGTTGTGTGCCTTCAAGTTGTTTCTGACTTACAGCAATCCTAAGGTGAACCTAGCATAGGGTTTTCATGGCAAGGTTTGTTCAGAGGGGGTTTGCCATGGCTTTCCTCTGAGGCTGAGAGTGTGTAACTCGTCTAAGGTCACCCAGTAGGTTTCCATGGCCAAGTGAATATTCAAACTCAAGTCTCCAGAGTCATTGCCCAACTTGGGTACAGAACACCACTTACAAATCTAAAGTGAAAATGGAGAGCATTTTCAGTCAGTCTTCCAGCAGCATGTGATTAAATAAAATATATACTTCTTTCTTTAAGTCTTAAACATTTGCTTATAAGCCTTCCCTATTTAAGAATTCAAAAAGAATTTGTGTTTGTGTTCTCTATATTTGTATATGGTAAATCTCACTGATACACATTGTTCTGAAGTTTTTGGGTATCGGTGGCATATACATGTTTATAAATAAATCAAAAATATTGCTGGAATTTTAATTTTGACATCTGATCCAGTGAACTGCTTCCTTTCTACTTTAAGAAAAGCAAATATTAATATCGGCTTTGTATGTATAAAAATAATCATTTTTTCCCCTTAGCTTTCTTTCTCACACACATTTTCAAAATCCAAGGAACTAGGAAGTAAAAACTCTTGTTCTCCTTTTCAGGGCATGAACCTGGTCTTGTACAGCTGGTGAACTACTACAGAGGAGCTGATAAACTTTGTCGCAAAGCTTCTTTAGTAAAGTAAGATTTGTGTGTGAATGTGTATGGACGTGTGCACTTAATTATGACCCAGAGGGCTTAATGTAGAAACACCTCTAGTCACATTCACTCTTCCTTTTGCTGTTAAAATGCTGTGACTGTTCTGATCAAGGACAAGAAATATAACATCCCAAATCTTTATTCTCAGAAAAACAACAACAGTATTTTGTGGTTTGGTTTGTAATAACTGGTCCATATTTATTGTATAAAATTAAAAGGCCCTTTCTGCACCTTACCTTTTTTCGGTGCTGGGGTGCGGGGATTGCGCGAGCAATCTCCAGCGAGAGGCTCTCACATCCCCGCTGCTTCAGCTCCACACGAGCTGCCTGCTCCCGAGCAGGTAGCGTGAGAGCCCTGCCTCTTCCTTCTGCAGCGCAGCCTGGGAGTTTCGCGGGCAGCGCTGGGGCAGGAAGCGCGACTGCCGTGACTCCGGAGGCTCCGCACTCATGGCAGGTGCGCGTGGGGCCCTGGAGCAATGCGTGTTCGCCCACCATTTTCGACTGAAAGCCAAAAATGAAAAAGTGTGTGAGTGGCACCTGCCAGGCCCTGGAGCATCATGCGATTGTGAGTGCGTCATGCAGATCGCTCTTCACATCGCGTGATGGTCCAAGTGCCCTTTTGCATTGCAAATGCCGTGCGAAAAGGCAAAGTTTGTGAGTTTGTGAGTTTGTCTGTCTGTGTGAGCCAAGAAGACCTCATATGTTTGGTTGGCTGTGAAGATTCCATGGAATCCTGGGGTTGGTGGTTTAGGGAGGGGCCTTTAGAATTCTCAGCCAGAGAGCTCTTGGGCCTCAGTCAACTGTGTCTGTCTCGAATAGGCTGGTTGCTATGGAGATGAGGCCTAGCAGCAAGGAAGAGGGCTGTGTATTTCCTCAGGAACCCAACCTCTGCATGTTAATAACTCTGAATGCAGATTGGATTGGGGACTATGGGGAAAAATTACATATACTGGACAAGACAGTTTGAGGAATTAGTGACACAGGATCTCAAATCTTTCTAACAAGTATTACCTATGAGAAAATAAAATCCCGGGCAACGCCAGGTATATACACTAGTTGTATAATAAATAAACTTTGAGTCTGATTCATTTAACTGACAAAATAAAGCAACTTCTCACTAGAGCCATAGAGATTGTATGTTGTGGACTCTCTTGTCACTGCAAAAACCAGATCTCAAGCATGACTGACTTGGCAGTTACTGAAAATTCACATGCAGAGACTTTTCAGGTGACTGCCTTGCATCCAAAGTGATCATGTGAATAGTTTCTGTGGTTGAAGTTGTGAGACAAACAGCTCAATTATAGCAGTTGCACCTCCCAAGAGAGTTGCTGTATGTCTGAAGCAAGGGTAGGCACCTGTAAGAAGCTAGAGGGCTGCATTGTCCCTGGCCAGACCTTGAAGAGCTACACTCTGCAAATCTGTAAGATGTGGGAGTACTTGCCTTGTGAAATAGGGCCATTGGAGTACATGCTTCTGTACCCTATTGTGCAAATGCATGGTGATCCATGTAGAGAGTGCCTCCTAGCATTCCAGCAGAGAATATGAAAGGGGATATAAAGCCACACTTTAAGAAGTAAGGAAACAAATGAAATCTCTTTTCTTTCCTGTTTAGACTCATCAAGACAAGCCCTGAATTGGTAGAGTCTTGCACATGGTTCCCAGAGTCCTATATGATTTATCCAACTAATCTGAAGACTCCAGTAGCTCCAGCCCAGAATGGGATTCATCATCTGATAAACAATACAAGGACAGATGAAAGGGAGGTCTTCCTAGCATCCTATCAGAAGAGGAAAGAGAGTGGAGAAGGAAACGTATGGATAGCCAAATCTTCGGCAGGTGCCAAAGGTTAGCATCTGGCAGGACTGAACGGGTTGCTGTTCTTTGATCTGTTTATGTATCCTAGAGATGCTAGAGTGCTATAGTGACCGGAAGCCTGGCAGTGAATCAAATGGTCCCCAGTTCAAATTTCTCCTTTGCCACAAATTTACAATACAATAAAAGCAATTGAAAGCAAAAACAATTAAAAAGGAAATAATAAACAGTCCAGTACATTCTCCAAGGTCCTCTTCTCTCTGCACAGTCAGCCATCGAAAGCCTGCTGAAATTGTTGTGCCCAGAAACAAACCAGCAGAGCTGCTAAAATGTATATAAATTCCGTGTTTTAAGCTGAGAACTCTTAAGTCCACTTTGGTTCTGTTTGAGTTAATCATTGTTTTGTGAAGAAGGCAGTCTTCCTATTTTGTTTTTTTTTTTTTTTTTTTATGGTTAGGTGAAGGAATTCTTATTTCTTCCGAGGCTACTGAACTTCTGGACTTCATAGATAATCAAGGACAAGTACATGTGATTCAGAAATACCTTGAGAAGCCTATGCTCTTAGAACCAGGTCATCGCAAATTTGATATTCGGTAACTTTACTATATCCATTTTTTAAAGATTTAATAACAGTTCGATCTGATTCTGATCGATTTTGATACGTGATTATTTATTTGTTTTGTTTTTTTAAAAGCAATCTATATTTTCTTCTGATTTTTAGAAGCTGGGTGCTAGTGGATCATCTGTATAATATCTACCTCTACCGAGAAGGCGTTCTACGAACCTCTTCAGAACCTTACAATAGTGCTAATTTCCTAGACAAAACCTGCCATTTGACCAATCACTGCATACAGAAGGAATATTCTAAAAACTATGGGAGATACGAAGAAGGGAACGAGATGTTTTTTGAGGAGTTTAATCAGTATTTAATAAGTGCTTTGAACACTACTCTGGAAAATTCTATCTTAGTACAAGTGAAAAATATAATAAGGTAATGTACCATAACGACTGTAGCAAGGCAAAGTTTGCTATTATTTGTTTAATATTTACCTCACCCGTGTCATATTTATCCAACCCTAAAGGCAACATATATTGTTATCTCTTCCCATTTTAGTCCCTATGTAACAATCCTAAGAGTAGATTTAGGCTGAGAGAGAGTGACTGCTATCCCATCTGAATCATCTCCACCTGACATCACTTTTTCTAGCTGAGCTTAATGTGCTTATCCATGAAATGTGTAAATATCTCCTAGAACTTAACCCTTAACCCTGGTGGTGCAGTGGTTAAATGCCAGTACTGCAAGCCACAAGGTTGTGAGTTTGATCCTGCCTGGCTCCAAGGTTGACTCAGCCTTCCATCCTTTCGCAGGTCGGTAAAATGAGTACCCAGCTTGTTGGGGGCATGTATAGAAATGTTTCGAAATACATGCTATTTGTAAGTTGTTCGCTGCCTCAATCCATATGGAGAGGCGGGATACAAATAAAAAAATAAAAAGAAGTATCTCAGGAAATGTTTGATAGCATCATAATCTGAATTCAAGTCTCATGGGTTCCTTACATCTGATTGTAATCTTGGTGAGAGAGGAGCAATTCACTTCAAAATCCAAGTCAGAGATGGCACAGTTCAGTGCTGACATATGAACTGCACACATGGACACAGTTTTCCATACTAAAATTGTTGAGTTCTCATTCTTAATGTAAATTTCCTATCTGAAGTAGCTGTCAAAGATATAACCATGTTAGTGTGTATCCATATGTGAAGGAATCTTGTAGTACCCTTATTTATTTTTATTTATTTATTTGTATCCCGTCTCTCCATATGGATCTAACCCTTGGGACTAACTAAGAAGGAGCTCATAGCATAAATGTTCATAGATTCAGTAGACTGAGTATACAAAAGCTTATGCTAAAAATTTCTTTCAGTCTCAAAAATTCTAAGAGATCCCTTTGTATTCCTATTTGAACACATTCTTGTTTTGTTTAGGACATTTTAGGGTTGGAACTTTAAATTTTAGATGGAAAAGATCATGGCAAAAATGGAATTCTTAAGGAAACCTTAAATCATCTAGAATAAAACTAAGTCTGAATCAGTCCATAATTATAAAAGGCAAGTTGTGGTTACACAGACAACATTACTGCAGAAAAAAGTAACTACAGTGGTTATGGTTGATACAGGCCTTTCTGGAATACTTTTCGCTTATTGCCCTGTAAGTCTGAGATTGGCTAGTGTGTAGCCATCAAGGCAGGATTGGGGAATCTTTGGACTTCCAGCTTGTTTGGATTTCCAACTCCCCGAAGCTTTAGCCAGCATGGCCAATGACCATCCAGTTCAGGTCACTGCTCAATCTGCCATCCTAAGGGCATTCACATTCTAGTTGGCACTTGGTTTAGTGCATTCACCACTATACACTATAGTAATTTGAGTTCATTTTTCTATGGCTCCATCCTAAAAAATCCTGAGGTGTATAGTTTGAGAAGAGACTTAAAATTCTCTTGTACACTCCCCTGAACGCATTAGGGCTGTCTGGGCATCACAGAAAACTACACATCCCAGGAGTCCATAACACAGATCCATAGTAATTAAAGTGGTGTCAGACTGCTATATTTGTGCAGTGTAGATACACCCTTGTATCCCAAGGAAGCTGCTTCTGAAACCCCTGATTTAAATGCACCTTAACAATTTCACAGATTGAAACCTAAAATAATTCTAATGACTGATTCATGTGCGTGCTATGCTTTTTCACAGAAGTTGCCTTATGTGTATAGAACCTGCTATTAGCACCAAACACCTCCATTACCAGAGTTTCCAGCTCTTTGGCTTTGATTTCATGGTGGATGAAGACTTGAAGGTCTGGCTAATTGAAGTCAATGGTGCCCCTGCGTGTGCCCAGTAAGCATCCTTTTCTTGTTGCACAATAATAAACTTCCTCATTGCATGCTAACAAACTTTCCTAGGGGTGCCACAGTGTATACCTTGAAAGTTGAACAAAAGATGTGTAATTCTAAAGGTTGTCATTGGCTGTGTTTGAAAGGGGTCTATACACATACAATTTTTTTTTCTTTTCTCCCTGGGATGACATCATTGTTTGGCACACGTGGCCATGGCTCGAGCTACGGCCCAAGCTCTTTAGTAGGGCCCACCACTGACGCCTGCCCTGGGATTGCCAGTTTTTTTTTAAACTGATGTGGTGCTCCAATCAACACCACACGCCTGGGTCTTGCTGTCATTTTAAATTGCTATAGTGCCTCAGTACATCACTCTTGCATTGAGGCCATTGCAAAAAACTAAACCAAAGGTTTGGTCCACAGAGATAACTTGGCCACAGTAATCCATGCATTGGTAACTTCTGAATTAGACTGCTGCGATGCACTCTATGTGGGGCTGCCCTTGAAGATTACTCAGAAATTGCAGCTAATTCATAATGCAGCAGCTAGACTGCTGACCAAAATTACATGGTTTTTGTATGATATTCTGGATTAAAGGATATACACTGGGGTATGCAATTTAAAGAGGGGCGTTTAGAATTATCAACCAGAGAGCTCTTTGGCCTCAGTAAACTACAAACCCCAGAATTCCACAGAATGTTAGAAGTGGAATAGTAGCACTGTAACAGTGTAGGTTGGAAACAGCCTATAGAATCATAGAATCATAGAAATGTAGAGTTGGAAGAGACCACAGGGGCCATCCAGTCCAACCCCCTGCCATGCAGGAACACCCTCAAAGCACTCCCGACAGATGGCCATCAAGCCTCTGCTTAAAAACCCCCGAGGAGGGAGCCTCCACTACACTCCGAGGCAGCACATTCCACTGCCAGACAGCCCTGACTGTCAGGAAGTTCTTCCTGAGGTTCAGGTGGAATCTCCTTTCCTGCAGCTTGAATCCATTGCTCCTTGTCCTGGTCTCTGGAGCAGCAGAAAACAAGCCCTCTCCTTCCTCTATGTGGCATCCCTTCAAATATTTAAACATGGCTATCATGTCCCCTCTTAGCCTTCTCTTCTGCAGACTAAACATACCCAGCTCTCTAAGTCTATCCTCATAGGGCATGGCTTCCAGGCCTCTCACCATTTTGGTCGCCCTCCTCTGGACTTGCTCCAGCTTGTCAATATCCTTCTTGAATTGGGGTGCCCAGAACTGGATTTCATCCAAGTTCCTAGCAACATTAGATACTAATTTTCCCATGAAAGATACTGTGCTTGAAAGCAAACTAGGTCATTAATAAAAGAAGAGCTGTCCTGCTGCATACCTAGACTTTACTCCAACCAGTCCATCCAACTTCTGTATGTCTGTACTTGTATGCATGTTTCATACTCTTGTGATGAAGTGGGGGGGGGATTTACTCTGCATTAGTGGTGAATCCTGGCAAGGATTCTGAAATGCTCTTCTTCACTGCACAGGAATATTAAAGCATAAAGCCTTTCTCTTTTCCAACAAGAACAATGAACATAAATTCTGAATCTTGATTTAAATCAGTGTTGGCCAGCTGGAGGGTTATAAACAAATATTGTTCATGAAACTGCAAGTAAACAATATAAATCACATGAAGATTGGACACTCAACCTATTATGTTATCTGAGAATTTGCTACCTACACTGATACTGAGGTGTTGACTGCAGAAGATATCACAACAAGCTACAGTTGTCAAAATCTGGCTTGTTCTGACACGCAGTCCTATCTCTACTAACAAATCCTGGTTTGTTATCCAGCCTCAAACTGCACTCTGGATCCATGTTTTGTTGACTTATGCTGACTATAACTTGTTTAAACCATGCTCTGTCATAACATTTGAACCCACAGCCATGGCTTATTCATGACTTGTTTCCCGAACAGTCCACTCTGAACCAAGAACTAACTAAAGGGGTGGGAGAAAAAAACAAACACGAATAGCAGAAATCAAGCCATGGTTTTGTTTGGTTATCTGATTCCAATTTGTGGCTTAAAGCAGCAAACCTTGCTTAACACAGTGGTTCATTGCATTATATGTGTGTACACATTTTGCTGTAAATTAGATTCCATTTTAGAGTGATTTTTAAACATCAGGTTGTAAATTGAATATGAAAAGAGCATCTAAAGTTCCTATCCATGAAAAAGTAACAAGAAATGATAATCAGAAATCACTCTTCTTCTGAAGGATTTGTTCTAGTGTGTTTAGCTGTAATTACTGAAATCATGAAAGCAGTTCTGTGCCAGACATAATGTGATATGGAATACAAAAGCAGTGAACTAGCTATTGCTTTGCACACACAGAAGTTGAGAAGGATGGGTTCCTATGGACAAGAAAGGAATTTATAGCCTTCTGGGCTGAATCTACAATAGCTAGCAGTAGGAAATGCATGGTCTGGAACAGTGGCGGAGCTTGGAGTATGTGGAGGGGGGCAGAAGGAGGCGGGGCCATGGCGTGGGTGCTGTGGCCACTGTGTGTGGGGGCAGGGCTGCAGTGCGCAGGGGTGTGGCCAGGGCACGGGAGCATGGCCAGGCACAGGGGGCAGGGCTACGGGCTGGGACACCCCAAAAACATGGCCGCTCAGGGCAAATGGCCTCCCCCGCCCCCACGTCCCTGTATCTGGAATCAGAATGAATTAGGTTATGTCTTTAGTGGAACTGATAATTGGAAGCCACTTTGTTCCCATTCTGAGAGAAAAGGAAGCATACAAATATAATAAATAAATGAATAATGGTCATGATTCCAGTGTATAGATTCTTCCAGATAAATGCTTAGTTTTTTTCCTGGTTTAAATTTAGAATTTTAATTTTATTCTTCTTGGTTTCGATTTTTAGGAAACTGTATCCAGAGCTTTGCCAAGGCATAGTGGATGTAGCTATCTCTAGTGTCTTTCCTCTCAGTGACACCACACAAAAGCAGAGCCAGCAATCAATATTTATTAAATTGTGATGCTATTTTTTTTTTAAAAAAAAGACATCTGTGCAACAACAGAACTGCCACTTGTTGATTCTAGAGACAATGAAGAAATATGGATTGATTGCTTCACCTTTAGATCATGCTCAAAAAGGAGAGATAAAGACTAACGTCATCTTGGGATTTCATAAGGGAAAGAGTTTCAGCAGAAAGTCCAAGATGAACCAAAGTTGTCGCATCAGCTCTATATGTGTTGCAGAAAATGTTAACTTTCGAAAAGTTCCTGTAATTGAAGCAACACTCTCTGGGAGAACAGCGTAACCATTTTTTTTCCAATAAAAGTTTAAAAAAAAAATTTTTTTTCCACCATTCCTCTCCCCTCTCCCCCATGTAATAATTTATTTTAGCAAATGGGTGATAGTATCAATATCCTTCCAAGGAGATAATAGCTTGAAGGTTTTGTCAACTCAATGTGTGAGGTTATTTTGTTTTCTTTACCTGCTGCAGTTCTAGTGCCTTAGCTTTGTTCCTAATTCTGTTAATTCTGTTCTTGTTTGGTTCTGTAGAGGGTTTTTTAAAAAAAAGTCTGTCTTGTGGGGTATAAACTGTTACTTGCAAAACTTTGTTTTTATATATGTATGTGCGTGTGTGTTTGTTTTCTAAAGGTCAGTACCTAACAGTTCTAGATGCAGAAGACTAACCTGAGGGATGAAGTACTGTTGTCTTAGTTTACCTTCTAATTCAGGCTGCCACAGCTTATAGCCTAACAATTCAAAACATAACTCTCTACCATATCCTATGCAGACACTGGAAAAATTACTTTTGGGATGACAAAATCCTTTAGCCAGTGTGGTCAATGACCATATTGGCTGAGAAATACTGGGGACTCTAGGCCATAAAAGAACTTTTCTGAATTTTGATCTTCTGCCTTGGCAGACAGTTGATAATCTGTCTGTATTTGCACTCCTGAGCAAGTCATTTAAAACAGAAGATTCATTAATGTTGCAGTCTTATGCATACTTGTGAGTAAGACGCACTGACTATAGTGGGACTGCTTTCTGAGTAAACATGCATAAGACTGGTCTGTAAGTATCCAGTGGGCTCAAATAGTTCAGTTTGAATTATGCAGATTATTTCTAATGCAATTTCAATCCATTCTTCCTCAGAATCTGGTATTGCAGAAAAAGTATGACTGAATGCTGCTTTTTGTTCAAAACATTCACATCATTTGGACTCCAAAGTATGGTGTGCTCTCAGCTTTATATCTCCCTCCATTTTTTGTTTGTTTGTTTGTGTGCATATAACTTTTTTGTTTGTTTTCATGCCTTTCCCTGGTTTTTATTCTTGTTTCTTAAAGGAAGAGGATCACTGGAAAAAATCATTGCCAGCTTCAGTTGTCGCTTTTAAAGACCCCATTTCTCTATTGGTATGTCTCTTCACTGAATTATGTTTCTAAAATACTCCAATAAATGCTTTTAAAAGGCAACTGATCCCTTCCCCATTTGATAAACACTGTGGTCAGATTCGGATGTCATAGCCAAACTATGGTTTTGCCATTATGAATAAGTTACTGTTCTCTCACTTCACTTCCTCTTCCCTTCATACACACTTTTTTATCCCTTCATCATTTATAACAACTGCAGCTTGCCATCATGTCCTTATGGGTCAGATTAATGCCACAGCCATTGTTAGATTCCAAATCACTTTGGAAACTCAGTTCAAATAATGGTTTGGAGGTAAACTGCAGCTTGTAACCATAGTTTGCCCAATGTAAACGTCAGAGTAAATTTTGGAGGAAGCTAACAGCATTCATGACGACTAGTTCGTGGTCTGGCCATAACATTAAATACAGGCCTGTGTTTCTCTTCCATTTTTAACTAATCCCAAAAGAGAGTAAATGTTGGCACCTACTGAAGTTCCCTGGCTCAAATTGAGCACCCTGGAAAATACAGGTTGCCCTTTGCTGCTTGTTGCCGACCTAGAAGCAAGATGGCTATATAGAGGAGAGTGTGGCTGTATTAAGGAGACTTCCTGGCAGTCTACTTTGGGAGTGAGTAGAGCTTATCCCAATATCATCATCCTTTTATGACATTTATGGTTTTGCAAAATGGAAGATCATATATTGATTACGCTCTCAGTTAAAAATTAAAATTGAGGTCCTCCCCTCTCCTCAGTATTTGGAAATGTAATACCATTTTTGACATCTGTGGACTGAGCAGGCTGCCTGCCACTCATCTCCACAAAATATTTTGTATTTTCATGAATGGCCATAAAATAGAACATTCTCATCAAAAATTAATTATTTTATTTTAGTACTCAACATGAGGTACAAAGAGTTTGGCACTATCCCCTTAAATGGTACGTACAGTATATTTATTTGCAAATAAGGCTAAGTGCAATAGGAGAAAAACATTAGAACTTGTTGAAGGCAGGAATTCTGGTGTCTTAATCCAAGTGGTAGACTGGATAATTATGAACTCATGGGTGGTCCTATGTTGCAGTAGTGCTATGGCTAGACTATTGACTAGATACTTATACACTGATCCTATAAGTATTTATTTAGAAAAAGATTCAGCTGATTACAGCAGAACTTCATGTATCACAGCTTTAGGTTTAATGTTCAGGAAGATTCAACTGGTTTTGAAAATATTTGTTATGAACATAAAAGAACTGGTGAGCATTCTACAATCAATTATGCATTGTGAAGACATGGTCATCTCTAGATATTGCATGTTGCATGCTAAAATAGTTTAGTTTGGAATTGCTGGATGGTCATTCAAATTATGCAAATTGAGTGAACCTATAAATGGAAGAGCATACAAGGCAGTTTTAACCATGAGATCTTGTGTTAGAGGAGGAGAGCATCATTATATGTCACAGCAAATATGGCCAATAAGGTTTCTGATTCTGTATGTGATGGTCAGAAAAAGTAGCTTGACAAGATGATGCTGATGGAAGAAACAACTGAGATAACCAAGACCGCTCTAAATTCAATCCACATGCTACAAGTTTACTCGTCTGCAAATGAAAATGGCAGTCCTCTCTCTCCCATTTTGATTTTCAGAGAGATGCTCTGTAATAGTTGGTCTCATTGTGCTAGCTGGAGAGTTATGAATCACAAACTTGATTCACGTCCTTATATTGGATTTCAGGTCCATTCTTTGTTGGTTATGTTTGTTTCTCTAAAACCTTTAAAATAGTAATAGGGGGAGGGAAAAAGAAAATATAGTTTGGCAAACGGGGGCCTAGCTCCAATGCTGGTTCAGTTAACAACCCCCACCTACAGTCTTTAACACTATCTTAAAAACAGCTCTGGAGAGTTTCTCAGTCCTCCGTGGCAATTTTGGGGTAAGGGGTAGCATGGATTGTCTCCCTTCATCCCACTGATGGAATCAGCTCTATTGGTAATTGTCCACCATGGGATTTAACTCAATTTCTGGGATTCCAGGAGAGTAATCCCAATTAAGCCCTACTCAGATTGACTTCTGAATAAACATATATCTGAGTAGTGTATTAATTCTGCTCTCCTGTCTATATTTATTTGAGAGGAAGTCCCATGGAATTCAATAGAATTACTCCTAATGATGATGGCGTGTAATTATTCAGAACAGTAATAGGGAATAGTTTGCATGCAGTGATTTTTTTTTAAGTACCTGTTATGCAATCCTCAGATTTTGTCTGGCTAGCTTGAATGCTTGCTGTGCACATATTGCCATAACATTGACCTAATATGAATTGTATGGACAGGCTTGCAAATGATACTGGTTCAGACACAGGACCCTCTAGCCTTTGGATTTGGCTGTGATACTTTCCTTTAAGCAAATGTCAACTGGTCTTTGCTTTGCCAGACTGCATGTAGTGCAGATGCTAACTCTAACTCTTGGGTCCCATAAAAAAGCAAGTGCAGAACCATGTCCTTGATATCTTAGGACACACATTAAGTTGCTTGATGAGCCTCAGTGAAAGTCTATATTGAGGGTGACAGCTGCAAATTCTCCAATGGCAAAACAGTATATCCAGAGTACTAATTTTAATCGGGTTTCTGTGTGGAACTCAGTGCAAATGCTTTGACTTAACTGGGGTTGGAGTTGCCAGCTTTTATTCTGCTCTTGAGTCTTTAACCATCCCTTGATGATATTTATACTCAGGCTGTCAAGAGTTCCTGCTGTCATACCCTTCAGCTGTCCCTATTTGGCAGAGACAATCCTGATTAATCCTATTTTATCCCACTTTTTCAGCTGCTTTTAAAAATGATCCAGTTTTTCTCTTCCTCTCACTTTCCCTCTTTGTCCTCAGCTTACTTCAACTGCTGCAAAAGTAGTTTGCCCTCAGTTAACTCAGCTGAGAGAAGAGGAAACTTGCCTTTCTCAGTAGGCTCAGGCAAAAGCAAACTGCAGCTAGCTTATATGTACTTCCTTGTTAATAACTTTTGCCATCTTAACTGTATCCTTATGTTGCTTGGCCATATGCATCCCAATTTTCATATGTAAAATGTTGGAGGCTATGAGCAGTTGGTTTTTGCAAATCAGCATATAACTAAAGGTAGTGGGGTCAGTGGTTTCCCTACTCCCACCTCTGTTCTGTATTCAAAAAATGGAAGTGTTTTGGGTTTTTTTGGATTAGCACTCCCAGAATCCCCAGCCAGCATGGCCATCCTAGTACAACAAAAGATTTTCCCCCTCCCTTCCACCCTTTAGTGTTATCAGAGAACCAGCTCTGTGGCCTTTTTAATCCCTGTAAAGTAGGAGGTTTTTGCTGCAGCAAGTGGAGGAGATCACTGGTGGCTATGGTGGTTGTGAGATTCTAGAAATGGTAATCAAAAAAGTAACTTTTTAAAGCTCTAACTGGAATGTGGATTGTGAATAGCATCTTTCCTATACTGAGTTATTCTGATATGGGAGCCAGTATTCTAGACAAGATATGGGATGGTGTTACACAGCTCTAGCTGCGGATCACAATTTAGCTGTCAATCTGCATGTACTGATAGCCCACCATAACACCCATTTAAATGCCTTACTATGATTGTATCTACAAGAGAATATTGGTAGTGCTGAATGAGATATTTATCAGAGCAGCTTGTCTGCCACTGTTGGTAGGTTCATAAGCTTCTGAATAAACTCTGCATTGCCAGAAAATTATTTGGAAACCATTGCCTTGAGCAAGATTGGGGAATCTTTGGCTGTCCAGATGTTTTGACCTACAATTCCCATCAGCCCCACCCCATATGGTGAATGGTAAGGGATTGTGAGAGATTCAGTCCTAAACATCTAGAAGCTCAAAGATTCCTTCCTCCACTGGCTTGAGATATTGTCTATACAGATTTATTTATTTTTTTGAGGTCTTGGGCAAGCTGTCCAATGTCTCAGTTCTTCTTGTCAACCAGCATATATACCCAAGTAGCTTTGGGATCATGCCTCTTGCTTTATTGCTATGTCACACAATGATGTTAGTGTCCTCATTTAAACATTTTTAAAATATGTTTATTTGTCATTTGTCCCTGCGAATGCTTCATTTGTTATTCACATTTTCTGGTTCTTTTTCCCCCTTTTTATAAAATTCTCTATATTTGTTGTTTTGACAGCTGAGGAGGCAAGATGTGAGCTGTCAACAAGACTGATTTAAAATTTTCTTGGATTATGGATTGTTTGTTTTGAACCCTCTCGTAAGCAGAGAATTTACAATGTAACCTCATTTATTTAAAGTAATTTTTAGTTTTTTCATATATTTTTATTAAAGATTTAATTACATAAAAAATCAAGTGGATATACCCCAGTAACAGATATATCCCATCTCCACCTCTTCCATATTTATATTCTCCAGTTGAATCTTCTTTGTTTCCATTTACCAAAGAAAATCACAGTTACATTTCCATTTACAGAAAAGAAAAAAAATTACATTATTTCTTTCTTTGGTTTCATTTATTCAAAGTAATTTTAAAACTCCCAGTCCATTTTAATAATCTACCACTGAGATGACTTGAGTTGATGACTTATGTTATATCATCGCATTTACACTGTGAATAGATATGTATGTCTGAAAGTAAGAGAAGTAAGTAACTGAAGATTAGATGTTGAAAAATGTATCAGTCCTTGGAATATCCTTGGCTTTAGACATCGTATGAAAGAAAACAGTGACACTTGAGGTAACTTTATGAAAGAGTTTGACAAAGGCAGAATAGCATGAAAATGCTTTTAAATGTTAATTTGTAGAATTTGAATTTCTCTCCATTACAGGTAGGCTTACTTCTGTTTTTGCTGTTTTCAATGAAATGTTTTAATGAATGCTCATGTTGTCTTGTTCAGTTTTGCAGGCAAGCTACCGGTATTATTTGGGAAAATACAGCATACATACAATTTTTAAAAATCTCGAAAGGGCTGTATTCCACTATAAAACAATTAAATGTATGGTCTCTTCTGATAATGGAATATATATTTTCTAAAATGTGTGACCTTTATAGTGCGATGGAATCATACATATTGGAGTTTATTATGCTGCCAGACTCCACGGGTTAGCAGATGCATCCAGCAAAATTTAGGAACTGGTTATCTACTGAACAAACCTTCAAAGCAATAACTGTAGAATGAATTCAATTGCTACAGTGTAAATACTCATCTGCTCAGTTCAGACCTCATTTACATTTGTTCCATTTGTTCAGAGTGTTGTATGGTAGAAACTAACAAGAAAGATGTTCTTAAATAGAGAATGAGTGAAAGAGTGGGTGAATGTGAGAGTTGTAGCATCATTTCTGCTGATAAAAGTAAAAGAAAAAAAATGCTCTCATGTCCATGTCTTGGTGAAGAGGTGCACCCAGTTTTAAAGAAATATGTGATAAGCCCAGCCATTTAAAGAGGCAGCCCATACTGACGTATTAACAGCTCTATCTGTTTATGTTAGCAGACAGTGGGGAGGTTTTGCTGACTTAACTTTGGTTTACCCAATTTTATGTTGGGTTGCTTAGTGTTCCTTCCAGAGATCTATTTTGAAAGGAGGTTTAAAACAACTCATTCAGATGGGATTTGTCCCCAGTTCAGAAAATGTCTTACTATTAGAGCGCACACTGTTTTGAGCTGAGGCCAACCAGAACTCCTGCACAGCTGTCTAGATATAGTTCTCGTTCTGATGTTTGAGCACACTGATACTTTTTGTTCTCAGGGAACTCTTTCCACATACTGATATATCTGCAGGGAACTCCAGTATGTTGCAGAGGATTCTGGAATATATTTTATGGTACACAACCAGTTTCTGCAGGATCACCAAGCACTGTGATTTTGTAATGTCACCACGTGGAAACTGAGAGTATGCTGCAAGGTATACCCAAAATTTCCCCACAGGAGTGCATTGCAGAGAAAGCTCAGTATTGGTAAGCAAGTAAGAACTCTTATTATGCTTAACACCTAGGTTCCTTATAAAAAATTGACCTAGCAGCTTGATTGCTTTCATTTTAAAGTTGCAATTTGAATTTGAAATGAGCCAACTGTTGAGAATTTCCTGATCCTTACTGTATAATCTTTCAAAGGAATATATTTTGTGTGTATGTGTGATGTTCTGTTTTGGAGTAGGGGGCTTCAATCCACAGTTGCATGTACAAAACTCTCCTTTCCTGTGCCTCTTCTCATCTGCTCTAGAGGGTTCCCCCAATAGATCAGGAGAGATCCGTTCCACCAACAGTCTTCCATGTGCTGATGGAGAGACACCATTGGAAACATCCCAAGGAAGTCACATTCCTGCAACAAATAGCAATGTAAGATTTGGAAGTGATGCTGAAGCAGACATTCTTTTTAAACAGAAACACTATTAAAATTAAATATGGCAGTAGGTTAAAAAAACCTACCATTAAGACATTAATGTTGCAGCCATAAGTTCTTGTTGTAAGATTTCTGGACAGCTTACAGTAAAGTCAGAAAAAGTTTAAAGGGTCGGACAGAATTTCAAAACATTAAAAATAACGTAAGCATTCTAAAAGCATATTGAGCTATTGTATAATTTAAAAGTTGGCATTAAAACAGTATAGAACCATATAATCCAAAACCTCTGGATGAAGTCATTAGGCTCCAAAGGCTTTTATAAAAAGGCAAGTTTTAACTTAGCACTGGAAGGAATCCAATGTGGAGCTAAAGAAGGAGCACAGCCTTGAAGGGGAGGGCATTCCACAACTGAGGTGGAGAAGGCCATTTCCCAGGTCATCACACAGTGTGTCACTTCCACTGGTGGATTGAGAGGAGAGCCCTTCTGCCAGATCTTGATCCTTGGGCAGGCATAATGTAGAGACTTTATACATTCAGGAGATCCATGGTAGGGGAAAAAATTGTGTTGCTTTTCCAGATTTCATCATTGGAATTTCTGCATAGCCTCTTTTAGGAAATAAGTGGCAATCCTTACAGCAGGAGTAGCAACCAGGTGACTCTTAGATGTTTTGCAGGAGAACTTCCACAGGCTGAATCCGTAATAACCAACTGTTGGGAATTATAGGAACTATAGTCAAAATCTAAACATGGTATTGTGTGAAACAGAAAATTCTCTTCCAGGATTTTCATATTGTCTTTCCATGATGTATTTCCTTCACTGACAATATTAAAAATGTGAAGGAGCTGAACTTTTCTCTTCTTACCCAAGAAGAAACAGTAGATTTGCGCTTTTGAGTGTGTCCAGCAGTTAAGATGCCACAAAGTCTGAGGATTAAAGACACACGTGAATCTACCCATTTGATAGTTAAGTTCTTTATTAGGTAACAGGATAGCCTGGTGATGAGACAAAATGAAGTTTTGTCTTAACTTCAGTACATCTTTTTCAGATGGATTAATGTTTACATTCATAGGAAAATATCCTGTTCAAAGTTACAACCACTGTGCTAAAAACAGTCAAATGTCCTCCTTCTACAGTTTAGAGGCTGCCATGCAAACCATTAGAAATATACTGATACTGTTTCTGTCTCCAAACTAATTTTACCCAACTTGGGCATTGCACTGTATTTGAGGAATGTCACAACTGAATGTGTATGAATGGTTAATACACTTCTCCTCCTCTGAGCATTACTTATTACAAAATACAGTGTACCATGCCTCAGAAACTGTATTGTTGCTGTTGGCTGAAGTGGGCTATAGATTACAAGATCTGAAACCATCATGGCATTATACATGTCTGCAGCTGTGTCATACAATCTTGGATTTGTCTTCAGAAAACTGTAGTGTGATTCTGTATGTTTGTGTCTGATGGAATATGTGGCTGTAAGCAGTGCATGGCTGACATTTGTATTCAGACCTCTCTTAAAACAAATAAAAAAATACAAAAGCTGATTTTATTTGTTGGCTGTGTGATTGTGAGCATACATTTTTTAAAAAAGCATTAAAATACTGGGAAGCACAACTAGGTACCAAGAAAAGGTAAGAAATTTGTCTTTGAACACCACTCCCAGGCTGGCTCTTGTTACTACTAACGCTTGTTGTTACATTTATATCCCACTCTCTTCCTATTATTTAGACTCAAAATTAGCAAAAGTTAAAACAAACTCAATTAAAACACTTAAGAGGCTGGCCCCTCCCAAAACTGCAAACCCCAGGATTCCATAGGATGTTGAAAGTGGAATAATTGTGCTATAAGAGTGTAGTGTGGAAATGGCCTATATTTCATGATCCCAACCTAAAAGAAAACAGGTTCTAAGGATGACACAGAAAAGGAAATTAATTTATTTACAATACCTCAGTCTTAAACATGTTTAATCAGACGCAAAGCTTGCTGAGTTCAGTCAGCACAAAGTGTTAGCATGAGGCTGAAATGGCCTATAAGCCATCCTAGGACAATGAACTTTCTTTTGAGCAAACATGCATATGACTGGAGAGAGACAGATGTATAAAAGAATGCCTTCTTGAATGATCTGTATTAGCTACAAGTTAATCAGAAGATAGTGTAGAATGAAGTCAATACAGTACTGCCATTTACCTGCTGGTTTTCTTTTCTTTTTTTTTTGATAATTTGAATACTTTTTAACTTCAGTTTATGTGAATTTTTAACTATATTTGTTTTAACTGGTATAAGCTACCTTGAGTCCCAAAATGAGGAAAAGGTGAGATATAAAGCTACAATAAAGCTTGACCTTGGAAAGAATGTGATTCTTCTCTATCCAATGCTACTGTAACATAGGCTATTTCCGCACTAGTCTGTTATAGCGCTATTATTCCACTTGCAACATCCTATGGAATCCTGGGGTTTGCAGTTTCGGGAGGGTCCGACTGGCCCCTCCCGAAACTGCAAACCCCAGGATTCCATAGGATGTTGCAAATGGAATAATAGCGCTATAACAATCTAGTGCGGAAATGGCCTACGTGTGTCTGCTCACAAAAGGCACAGTAAAGAGCAGCTGCCTCCAGAATCTATTACCAAGCACGTGTGAAAAGTAAAAAAAGAGAGAAAAGGAGAAACCAGGTAAGACTACCTCATCACCTAACCACAACAAATTTTAAAAGCATAGTTCTGTCACTTTGGTCACCAAAATGAAAATCCTAAGAAAAGTGGAGGCTGGTGAAAGAAAAAGCCATCTTTGGATATGTGACAAGTGTAGCAACACTTAACACTGAAGAATCAAGAATGCCTCAAAGCAGGCAGTAGTAATAAATTTAGTTAGAGCAGTGGTTCTCAACCTGTGGGTTGCGACCCCTTTGGGGGTCGAATGACCCTTTCACAGGGGTCGCCTAAGACCATCGGAAAATATGTATTTCCAATGGTCTTAGGCTCCATTCCCTCCTTGGTGGTGGTGGTGCGCAAGCACGAGTCACGCACTCACGTCCTTCTGCCCCCTTTGGTGGGAGTGCGTGTGGCCACAGCGTTGCCACAGCAGGAGTGGTGGTCTGCAAGCGCGAGCCACGCGCTTGCGTCCTCCTGCCTCCTGTTCAGAAGGGACTGAAATCGCTCCCCTTCTCCGCTACCGGGAGAACCTCCCATCTGATGGGCCAGCTTGGGGCGGCGGTGGCAGCACGGGGGCAGGCCCCCTCCTCGCCACAGTGCCTGCCCCACTTGCCACAGAGGGAGGCACTGCAGAAGGGCCGGGGAGCCGCAAGGCAGCACTTTTCTGGGGGGGCGAGCTGCGCCCGGTGCAAAAGACAAAGGCGCTGGGATTCCTCCCCCCAGCCAGAGTCGACACTCTGGAAACTTTTCCCATACTGCCCCCCAGCGGAAACGAGAGCGAAGCAGAAGCAGAGCCCAGGGGGGTTCTCGGCATTTTTTCCCGGGGGAGACATGTGGCTCCTCTTTCCCTCCCTGCCCCCCGTTCCTGGCCGGCAAGGTGGCCTTTGCTGGAGGGGGAGGTATTGTAAATAATAAATAAATAATTTTATGGTTGGGGGTCACCACAACATGAGGAACTGTATTAAAGGGTCATGGCATTAGGAAGGTTGAGAACCACTGAGTTAGAGCGATCCACAGTGTCCTCCCTCTGTGACATAAACTGATACTCTTACAGATATTTTCAATGCCTCTTCTCTTCCCATGGGTCTCTTCCCAGCTCTTCCCGAGAATGCAGCTAGATCAGAATAGCAGCCTGAGTAATTTTCCTATCTTAGAATGGAGTTCCTGTAATAAAGCCTTAGTCTCTCTCTAAGCCATTGGTATCTTTGCTCCTTAATCCAGATCTCTGCTTCGCCGCAGATACACATTCTGTATCAGGATGTATTTTAGAAGAAACTTTCAGGTGGTCTTTAGAAAGTTCAAATGTTTTTCTTCACAGCATTTATGCAGGGCTTATCTGACTTCCTCTGGTCTGCGCACTGGCTTCTCTCAAGACAATGCTACAGGGCATTTTATAGAATCATAGAATCATAGAAATGTAGAGTTGGAAGAGACCACACAGGCCATCCAGTCCAACCCCCTGCCATGCAGGAACACCCTCAAAACAGGAATGCCTGTGGACTACATGTATGGATGCTAAGTCATTTTAGCAGAAGAAAGGTGATGGTGGAGCTTCACAGAACTGCATCTTTCTTGAGACTTTAAAGCTGAATTTAAGTTGGTGGTGGAAGGAGGCTTGATGCAAGCTGTCCTCAGCTTCCCTAAAATTACATTTAACGTCCATGCCTGATGAAGGCCATTTCAGCACTACACTGTTATAGTGCTATTATTCCACTTTCAGCATCTCGGAAATTCTGGGGTTTGTCGTTTACTGAGGCCCCAGAGCTCTCTGGTTGAGAATTTAAAGGCCCCTCCCTAAACTGCAAACACCAGGATTCCATAGGATGTTGAAAAGTGGAATAATAGCACTAGAACAGTGTAGTGCAGAAACAGCCAAAGAAGCTTGCGAGTTTCAAAAGGTCACATAATGTATTTTGCACCTTTCGTTGGCCTAATAAGGGTACAAGCACGTTTTGAAATTTTACTTTATTGTGCTACATGATCAGTGCAGCTGCACCTGGATATACCTTTAGAGCAGTGGTTCTCAACCTGGGGGTCGGGACCCCTTTGGGGGTCGAACGACCATTTCACAGGGGTCGCCGCTCCTCAATCCTGCCCCCCTTTTAAAAGAAGGTGGCCTCACAGCCAGTGGGAGCAGTGCTTCTGAGACCCCTGCGCTGGGGTTCAAACTGCAAACCCCAGGATTCCATAGGATGGTGAAAGTGGAATCATAGTGCTATAACAGTCTAGTGCAGAAATAGCCAGGATGACTTTCTCCTCTCGCTTTTGTTGTGCGTGGACCCTTGGCACTTGCCACACGCACGTGTTGTGTTCTTCGCCCTGACTGTCTTGCATTCCTCGCTTTTTGTATGTTCAGCGTCCGCACTCCCTTTAAGGGAGGGAGGAAGGGAGGGAGTGAAACAAAACGCGTCTGCTTATGCCGCCGCCATCTTTCCTCTCTCCCTGTCCTTTCCTCCCTGCGCCTCGTGTAAAATGTGGGCTGTTTCGGCATTGCCTTTGGGAGTGACTGGCTTTTTGAACTGTGGAAACCCAACATTCAGAACTAGAACTACTGCCTTAATTCTGGCATTGATGGACGCTCTCTGTGCTTAAAAAAAGGGGGGAGGGTTACCAGTTTTTAGGCATTAGAAGTCTATCCAGAGCAGTGATTTAGGGCAGTGTTTCCAGTCTATTTGATGTTGGAAATAACTAACTAACTAACTAAATAATAAATAAATAAATAATAACGAAAATGATTTTATGGTTGGGGGTCACCACAGCATGAGGAACTGTATTAAGGGGTCGCAGCATTAGGAAGGTTGAGAACCACTGCTTTAGACCTAGGCCAGAGCAAAGCAGGACACCAGAAATGTATGAGTCCAAACGTTTTGTGAATGCCAGCATAGTGTCATGGTCTGAGTGCTGGACTAAGATCGTGGAGACCAGGGTTCGAATTCCCGCTTGGCCACGGAAATCCACTGAGTAACCTTGTCCAAGCCATATTCTCTCAGCCTCAGGAAAAGCAAACCACCTTTGAACCATTTTGGCCAAGAAAACCCCATAGGGCCGCAGTAAGTCAGAAACCATTTGAAGGCACACAAAAACCAAAGCAACCTTCTGGCATCTCGGGCGCTGCAGGCTATAATTTTAGAGAAAAGAACTGGCAAAACGAGCTCTGAGCATTCTAGTGTCTCTTGTGCTTGCCTCGCATTTCAGTTTTCTTGTTTTGTTTTGATTTTCTTTTTATTGTATGCATACAAATAATAAAGTCCGTATTAGAAAGTCATACATTTCTGATTCAATTGTTCATATATACAATACTATACAAATATACATCTTTTCTTGGCAATATAAAAAATATCCAACTATTATTTTTATATTACCGTGACTTCCTATCCTCTACCAAGAGTCGCTAATCATGTTATTTTAAGTATAAAGAAACTCCCCAATTCAAAATTTTTATGTATTTTTTGTAATCATGTCTTCTACAATGTATTCATAAAGACTCACAAATAAAAAACACTGCATCACTTTACTATTTTCACGTTATTTTTCAATTTTCCTATCCTTGTTATATTATTGGATACACCCACGCATTTTTAATTAATATTAATTTTAATATTTTAATATTAATTTTAACATTTTAATATTAATTTTAATATTTTTAACATTCTATTAGCTAAAGGCTCTTACGACTTTAATTGCCATTTCTCCTACATATTACAGTCAAAAAACAGTTATATTTTGATTTCTGTCATTCTCACTATCTTTTTATTATTATAACCATAATAAAAATTCATACCAGTACCTCATAAAAAATAAAATTAAACACTCTAATTTAAACGATTAGTTCAGTGTAAAGCAGTGAATGAATTAAGCAAATTAAACCAGTAAAATTCCTAACTCAAATTCAGCAATATAGTGATTTTATGAATTTATGAATATAATTTATGAATACAATGAATTTATGAATATATCATTTTATTAATAAACTCTCTAATTCATAAATTTAAAAAAAAGAAATCCACAGGGTCAACGCAAACTCTCTAATTCATAAATTTAAAAAAAAAAAAAGACATCCACAGGGTCAACACATAACCCACATACACGACTAAAGGATAGGCTGCAGGAGGCGTTGGGCGCACTGCATGCCGGGAGCTGGAGGTTCTTCCAGCCAAACTACAAGTCCCAGAAGGCACCGGGAAAAGAGGGCGCGCGATGAGGACCAAGGCATACGGCCGCCTTCCGGCAAAGGCGGGCTCATCGGATTGGTTGTCAAAGGGGGAAGCATGGATGCCGCGTGCAAGTGGCGCGCGCTGCCCGGCGCTCCGAGCCTCAGAAACCTGACGGCGCCCGGGTTCGGCGTCCCCCGGGAGCAGCAGTCGCCGGCCCTGCAGGACCTCACGCGGGCGCACATCGAGTCCTTCAACTTCGCCGTCGGCGATGGGCTGCTCCGGGCCGTGCAGGTGAGGAGGACGCGGGGAGGGGGAGGGGGAGGGGGAGGGAGGGGAGGGGGAGGTCCGAAGAGAGAAAGTGGTCAACCAGAGCCATTTCCGCACTAGGCTGTTATAGCGCTATGATTTCACTTTGAGGCCCCTCCGTAAACTACAAACCCCAGAATTCCACAGGGGGTCGAAAGTGGAGTAATAGCACTAGAACAGGGGCCATTTCCGCACTAGCCTGTTATAGCGCGTTGATTCCGCTTTCAACCTCCTCTGGCATCCTGGGGTTTGCAGTTTCGGGAGGGGCCGGCCGGCCCCTCCCGAAACTGCAAACCCCAGGATGCCAGAGGAGGCTGAAAGTGGAATCATCGCGCTATAACAGGCTAGTGCGGAAATGGCCAGGGTAGGGCAGAACTGGCCCCACTTTCTATCTTTACCCAGCTTGTGTGTCCTTGCTCTTGAATAGCTTTTGCCATGTTGACCACGCTCTGATCTTGCTTGGCCTGACATATCCTGGTTTTTATCTGTGAAATACTGGAAAATAGGGAATCCCTGGTACTGAGCGTTCTTCTAATCCAATTTATCCGTTACATTTATGCCCTTAGCTTTCCTGTGGTGAACTCAAGGCACATACCTAGTTCTTTCCTCGTCCTCCCTTTATCTTCCCAACAACCATGTGAGGTAGATCAGACTAAGGCCGTTTCCACACTACAGTGTTAAACTGCTGCTATTCCACTTTCAATGTTCTGTGGAATTCTGGGGTTTGTAGTTTACTGAGACCAAAGAGCTCTCTGGCTGAGAATTCTAAATGCCCCTCCCTAAACTACAAACCCCAGAATTCCATAGGAGGCTGATAGGGGGATAGCAGCACTTTAACACTGTAGTGCGGAAATGGCCTAAAAGAGAGTGACTGCAGCCATCTTATTTAATGAGCTGTGCAGCTTAGTCAGGGCTTAAGCCTGGATCTCCAAAGATCTAGTCCAAGAGTCTGACCCAGTGATGGGAATCATGAAGTCTTCAGGATGTTGTTGGACTGCAGCTCCACCAGTATAGCCTAGGAATGTTGGGTTTTGTAGTTCAGTGAAATCTGAAGGTCTGCACAGTTTCACCCTATGCTCTAACCACTATACTACGCTAGCTGGTGAGGGGAAGTAAATACGACAGCTAATCATACTTGTTCTGATAACAGTAAAAATGCACTATTTTTGCTGAGATCAACTACAGTCGGCCCTCCACATTCACAGGTTTGATTTTCACAGATTTGATTATTTGTGAGTTTGTTCAATCCGTGCCCTCCACACCTCAGGCAGTTCTTTTCCAGGAGAACCTTCTCTCTCAACAGCTCCAGTCAGGCTGCACAGCCCTTTAAAAGCCAACCTCTGGTCCTCCACCAGTCACTGCTTGACCAGCTAAGGACAGCTTGCAACCTGATTTCTCAAAAACGCAAACCCTCTCCCGATGCCTCTTGCACTCAAGGACGGAGATGCACACAAGAGAGGAAGTACAGGGCCACCATGCCAACCTACCCCCTTCCCTTCCCTTTCCTTGGTGACCAGTGAGAGGAGGCCAAAGACAACTGATCTCTCAGCAGAAGTGAAGGAATAGCCCTGCTTCTCTTCTCTACCTCCTCTCTGCAGGTTGATAGGATGCAGCTAGGTGACTTGCAAAAAGCCAGATACATCCATTTTCCTCTGAAAAATGTTGGCAGGGTTTTGTTGTTGTTTTTTTCATTCACTCTCTTGGAATGATCTGTGATATCCTGTGAAAGCTAAATCCCTGGCTCCTATCTTGGACCTTGAGAAGTAGCAGACAATACATCTACAAACTCAAACATGTTACTTCTGTTAATGGGGGTCCCAGAAATTACTGCTAGAAGTTGGGCAACCAGGATGATCATTCCTGAAGGAGCCTTCAGGCTGCTTCTTAAGGTGTGTAAGCAGCAAGGTTCAGCAGTCTCTTCTTGCTCTGGTCCCTCCTTTGCCTGTGTCATTCAGGCCATTACTACACAGTGAAATAATCATGGGATTGGATAACGTCCGATGACAAGGAAAAGAGCTTCTCTATGCTGTTGTGTTGATAGATGTTTAGATTGACATTAGATTTCTTAGGTGCTTCATGTTGCTAAACTGCATAAGTAACTTGTGACATTCTCTCCCCCTGGATTTTTCTCTTAGGCCATTCCACCTCTGGAATTTGCATTTAAGAAAGACCGAATCACTTTGGCCATTACAGGGGCTGTTATCAGCCCTCCTATGGTACCAAAAGGGACTATATGCAAAGAGCTGAAGGTTTACCCAGCAGAATGCAGGGGACGCAGAAGCACCTATCGTGGAAAATTAACGGTAGGTAGCAAACGTGAAGGAATAAAATGATTTTTAATGGGATCTTCGAGTGCAGCAAGAGCGTCACATTCCCTTTAGAAATGTAAGAGATGTAGACATCTGATGTTCTAATATTTTGGAGATATATATTATATATTATATATTATATATTTAGATACGATGAGCAGATAAGATTGGTGTTTAAGGGAGGGAGCTGGCCAATCCTGGTTAGAGCTAGCCAATCACAGCTCAGAGAATACTGGGAATGGAGGGGTTATGAGGGAGAAAAGATACAAAACTGAGGCTTGTCTGACAGAACGCAGGTGAGAGGAAGATGGCCTAAAGATAAGGAAAGGATTGCAGACAGATAGGGAAAAGATGACATCGGCCTTTCTGCACTACATGGTTATAGTGCTATTATTCCACTTTCAACATCCTGTGGAATCCTGGGATTTGCAGGTTTGGGAGTGGCATTTAGAATTCACAGCCAGAGAGCTCTTCAGCCTCAGTAAACTACAAACCTCAGAATTCCACAGGATGTTGAAACTGGAATAATAGCACTATAACCATGTAGTGCAGAAAGGCCATAGACATTGGACATTCAGCCAAGGGGTAAGAAATGAATACAGTTTTGCAGAGCTGCAAATGCTTAAATTGTTCAGGGGTTCAGTGTGTGCCTAAATGTATCTTAATAAACTTCTGCATGTTTATTTTTTAAAAATAACTGTGTCTGGCTGGTCATATTAAGTTTGATAGAGACTCTTGTCATGCTTACCACAGTGAATCCACAGAACAATGCAGCCACTGGTCCACATAGGGATCACCTTGTGGTCCAAGCACCCAAATCTAGGGAGGGATTAAAAGGGGATTAAAAGGGGAAAACAGGCAAGGCAAGTGACAGGAGGCCAAGGACTACAGGAAGAACCTGGAGAGGATGTCCATTACACAGCAGGAGAGAACTTTTAGCCCTCCAGAGGTTTGGTACAATTCCCACAATTTTTAGCATTTCCAATACTGTGTGAAGTTTCTGGGAGTTTATATGTTTATATGTTAGAGTGGGACAGGAATCAAGCATCCCTCCAGATGGTATTGGACTGTAATTCCCAGCCAGGACTACTGGAAGCTGCAGTCCACTAACATCTTGAGGTCCACACAGTTCTCATCCTTACATTACAGGTAAATGTTCTCTAAGCACAATGTTCATTTGCCTTCATAAGATCTTTAGAGTGCAGGTGTACCTTTGGAAAGAGGATGGTTCTTTACAATCTTTCAGTGGTTATTCTAATAATTCTGTTTATTTCTAACTCTTCCACTCTACATAGGCTGATGTCAGCTGGTCTGTGAATGGCATTCCTAAAGGGGTTGTTAAACAATCCCTTGGCCAAGTTCCAATCATGGTGAAGTCCAAACTTTGCAATCTCCATGGCCTTTCTCCCAAAGCACTCATTGAACACCATGAGGAGGAAGAGGTATTACTGACCTTGGTTTGTTTGGCTTTCTGCTTCTGTAAGACTATTTTTGTGTAATATTTGTGAGCTTGGCATGGTAGTTTATTTGACTGAAGGGTGGGGGTATAGATACTCTAAACAAACAAACAAACAAACAAATATTGCTCTGAAAAAGGTGTATCACTGATTTTTCTTCCCACTCTTAAGAGAGGCTCTATTGTCTCTTGTTCTGGTATATTAAATTGATTTTATGAGGATCAATTTTCAGGTTTATGATGGTCAGCTTAATATTAGGAGCGTGATACTCACCTACTCAGTTTGAATAGAAAAACATTAATTTTGGTGGAATGAATTTAAAAAAAATAAACAGATATGCCTTCTGCTTCCACTCACTCCAAAATTTGTCTCCATTGATTAATCAGCTGAAGTTTGTGTCGATTGTTGAGTCAGTTAAATCTTAATGCTACTCAATGCTAATTTCCTGTTTTTGTTTTGTTTTGTTTGCAGGAAATGGGAGGCTATTTCATAATTAATGGTATAGAAAAAGTAATCAGAATGGTAATAATGCCCAGACGCAACTTTCCTCTTGCAATGATAAGGCCAAAATGGAAAACTAAAGGCCCTGGCTACACAAAATATGGTAATTTTTCTTTTTCTTTAAAAAACAGATTATTTGGTTATGCAGTTTCAATATATCATTGGATGGGAATTAGATTTTTTGTAAGAGTTCAGTTTCTGCTACTGTTTTGTTTTTTGTTTTGTTCAATTTCTTACACATTTCATTATTGATATTGTTAGTGCTGTCTAGAGATGTTTTCACTCTGTAAGCGTTTTGGAAGTGGCTAAAGTGCAGATGTTATGTCGTATAGATATGTAGCAAACAATTTGTTTGTTTATCGTAGTTTTTAAATAAGGTATCCGGTGTTCTATCATCTACCACATGAATCAGGTTCACACACTTGTGTTGTGTTGTATTATATTGAGCTTTGTTTCTTAACAAATAATTATCTCTAGTGGGTGATAAACCAAAACCATTTCCGAACTACACTCCTATAGCGCTATTATTGCACTTTCAACATCCTATGGAATGCTGGGGTTTGCAGTTTAGGAAGGGACCTCTAAGGCATTAGAGTTCCCTCCCTAAACTGCAAACCCCAGGATTGCATAGGATGTTGAAAGTGGAATAATAGCATTATAAGAGCATAGTGTGGAAATGGCCTAACATGGGCTGTCCCCAGCTCAGAGGCTTGTTATGTACATGCATTACACTAATCCAGGATTTCTCAACCAAAATTCCCTAGAGCCCTGGGATACCATGGGAGGTTGCTGGAGGTTCCATGAGAGATAATTATTGAAATAAACAAGAGAAACATGCATGCTTGCTTTCTACAAAATCAAAACACCGGTCAGGTTAACCTAGAATTATCTATTTGGAATAACTGAATCTTGCTGAAGGTGTTGAGCGAAGCCCATTTCCACTGTGCTAAGCAATCTGTTTGTTAGTGAAGCTTTCTGCCTTCAAACTACATGCTGACCCCTTATATATAAAGGTGCTGCCCAAAATTGGAAGATATGAGAAAGAGTTAGTTACAGCCTTTCTCAACTTGTTTTACCCTGGAGGAACACGAAATAATTTTCAGGTCTCAGGGAACCCTAGCATAAAAGAATATCTATGGCTAAAAAATAAGTTTTGGTTTTTTTACTATCCCATAAATGCTTGTTCATAAGCTTCCTCATGTGAATAACTTTCCTTTTTCAGTGGGTAGTCATAGAGTTGGATAGGTCTTGAAAATAATCTAGACCAACTCTCTGCTCATTGAGTAACCTTGCAACTACAGCATCCTTGACAGATGGGTATTCGGCTCTACTTAGAGCCTTTAGTGAAAAGAGTCCACCCCCTTACAATGCAGAACTCTAACTGTTAGGAAGTTTTCTCATTAGGCCAAAACCTGCTTCCTTGGAATTTCCACCCATGGGTACCAGTACTGCACTCTGCAGCAATGGTGAATAAGCATACTCCATCATCTACAGGCAGCCTTTAGATATTTGAAGACCACTCCCCAGAACTTTCTCTTCTCCAGCTTAAACATACCCATCTGTTCCAAACATTCCTGTTTGCCATCTTGGTCATCATCCCCTGGATATATCCTAGTTTATCAATGTCTTCCTTCCAAAATATTAGTTGCATCAGTTGCCTCATGGTTTAAATATGTGCAAGCCTGTTATTGAGGGTCTGATAATATGTGGGTCTGTTACTGAGGTAGCACTTCAATGTCATCTGTCTTTGCTAACTACCAAGAATACGTCAATAGTGTGTGATTTCCCCTTTTAATTAAACATTTGGCTATGATTGTCTTTTAAACAGTGATATGATACCCTGAATTAAGACTTGTTTTCTTTTGGGTGGTGTTTAGGCATCTCAATACACTGTGTCAGAGAGGAACACACAGCAGTTAACATGACTCTCCATTATCTTGAAAGTGGCACTGTGATGGTGAACTTCATCTATCAGAAGGAGTTGTTCTTTGTTCCATTAGGATTTATTCTTAAGGTATTACCATTTTGCTGTTTATGAGGACACTTGTTTTATTTAGAAGGTGCTTTTCAC
Organism: Ctenosaura bakeri; assembly: GCA_948474755.1. Taxonomy (NCBI): domain Eukaryota; kingdom Metazoa; phylum Chordata; class Lepidosauria; order Squamata; family Iguanidae; genus Ctenosaura; species Ctenosaura bakeri. Next base: position 81,935 of record CAOLHI010003674.1, on the reverse strand, counting down.
AGGAGAGTGAGATGTACATAGTACCCTTGCATGTCAAGTCCCCAGTACCCATTAAGCCACATTCACAGTGTAAGTCATTTTTGGCACATCATCAGCCTGAATGGGAGCAGACAGGATGGAACCCTGGTGATTTACAGAGACTTATTTCTTCCTTGGTTGACACAGGCAAGTAGCTGTTCTTAAACCTGTGATTGTAGCCCTGTGCAACTGTAACAACTGATTCATAGTTTGACTCTGGACTTAATGTGTTTTCTTCTCCAATGTCAAATCCCCCCCCTCCTTTCCCAGTTAGAGCAAATCATGGTTTGCTGACAATCCTAACTGGGCAAAAGTTAAATCCTGGATTCCAGTTCTGGTTTGGAGGCAGACCAGATTTTACCTGGTATGAGCATAGGGAATTGCAGTTTGTTTTAATAAGTGAAGCAGGAGAGGAGGAGAATAGAGCATAGAGGGCAAAGCAAAATGCACAAGCATAGTACTTACTCATAATGGATCAGCCATGGTTTGTTACATCTGAATTACATCTATCCTTGCAAAGCAAATAAACAATTATTAATTTGTTGTTCAATGTAGTTTGTTATTCCACCTCTTCATGCTTAATGCTTTTGAAAAGTGAGTTACTTAGGAAGTACCCCTTTGGTATAAGGAAATACTGGTAATAGAAAGCCAGCCTATTCACTAGTTCCTTCTCAAGACTGAGAGACGCAGGGCACGTACAGGGGCGTTGCATACCAACTCTGCAGGTACTGTGCAACAAACAGATTGGTATGTAGTAGTCATTCCCAATCTGATGTCAGCCAGGTATATTGGAATACAATTCTTGTCACTCCCAACCTACATGATCAGAGACTAGATTTAGAAATGCTACATGATTTTAAAGACCATTGCATAGTTATTGTTATACAGTTCATGATCTGATGCTTTTAGTTACACCAGCTTCTAAACTACAGGAGATTAGCTTCTGCTAATTATATCACATTACTGCTAATCATCTAAAGAAAATCTAGAAAGATGTGTAGCACCTATAAGGTAAGCGTGTGACATCATCCCAAGACATTAGATCACAAAACACATTGCATGCATGCATGCACATATATATATGAGAGAGAGAGAGCGCATATTCTCAGTGTAAGAAGCCTTTGTAAAATGGCTAAGTTTTCTACCCTGTCTTAGATGCACTCCAAAAAATTATCCATTTTCAGACTTTCTAGTACATTGGTGAAGTTAAATTTGAGATACATTTATTTTTAATTATCCTACAGAAATAAAAATTTCACATACCAGGATCTTAAGATAGTAGGTATTATTATTCCATTTCTCCTTATTTAACATGTTGTCCTCTGACTCTCTAATTTTTTATTTCTCAATTCCAGGGACTAGTTGGTTTCTCAGATTTCCAGATTTTTCAGGAGTTGATCAAAGGAAAAGAAGATGATACATTCTACAAGAACTGTGTGTCTCAAATGCTGAGGCTGGTATCAGAAGAGGGCTGCGGGACACAAAAGCAGGTCCTGATCTTCCTGGGGCAGCACTTCAGAGTGAAACTGAACCTTCCTGAGTGGTACTCCAGCGAGCAAGTTGGAGAGTTCCTTTTCGAGTATGTCTTTATATAAGTGTGACTGAAGTTGTGTTTTGTTGTGAATGTTCTCACTGCAGTTCATGATTATTCTGAATATGAATCAGTAGTGTGATACAGCTGCAAAAATGGCTAATGCAGTGGTACCTAGAACATCTAAAGATTCATTATTTTATTGGGACTGATAGCCCCCACGAATATGGTTTGCAACTATTTCACACCATCCGTAGAATAATAAAGGTAGAAGGGGCCATAAGACTGATTTAGTTGAGCCCCAGCTGTGCAGGAATTCACTGCTAAAGCACCCACAGGAGACATCCATTCAGCTTCTGTTTAAAAAAACTCCAGTGAAGGAGAGTCCAACCTCCCAAGATAGTATATTCCACTATCAAACACTTGTTATTGTGAGGAGACTCTTCCTACTGTTAGAATTATTGATATGGGTGGGGAATCTCTTTTCTTGTCCTACCCACTAGAACAGCAGAAAACTACCTTGCTTTATTTTCTACATGACAGCCCTTCAGATTTTTAAGACAGCAGATATTAAAAGATTATGTTCATAGTGGCTGCAGCCAGTCTTCTGCTAATGAGTCTCTCTCAGCTAGGTTAGGCTGGTCCTCAGAGAAACAAACATAGTGCCTACTGCTAGAGTGAGGCCTTCCCATCTTGACAGAACAGCCTGTGCCTTGCTGGCATAACCTTTGATGGGCCAGGATCGTCTCCACTGTACAGTGAACTGGCAGAGTACAGCTTTGAAGGGGACTGTAGTTACAACCTGTTTTAGCAGAAGACTAGTTTCTTCTACATGCATCAGACCTCATCTACATACTTGTCCATTTCTGGGTCTGAGGTGTGTTAAGAAAGATATGGACAGATTTGAATGGATTAAGAATGGGGCAATGGAAATATTTGAATATTGGGGGGGTGGAAAGTTGAAGGAATTACATATTTAGAATTTGTTGGAAGGCTGAGAATCCCTTTGTGGGAGAAAGGCAGGATATCAATAAATAGATATGGGATCTCTTCAGATGTCTGAAGAGTTTGTGTGTGGAACAAGGCAAAGGCTTTGTCTCTGAGTTACAGGGTGGTAGATTATAGCTGAACATGAAGAGAAATATCCTGACAGAACTGTTTTGATAATGGCATCTGGATTTAAAAGTGATCAGATGCCCCTTCCTCAGACAATCTGGAGATTATTTGTAGAATTTAAAGCTCAGAAAATGAAAATGTCAAGATCATGAGTGGTTAAAATTGCTGTCAGGTTCCAGTGTTGGACTGATGAGGAGTATTTCACTAAAAAGGCACTCAGATCAATTCAGCATGGGGTGTTTATTTTTGTGGTTACCCCTTTCAGACACTGTATCTGCATACACCTGAAAACCAAAGCTGAGAAGTTCTACTTGCTTTGTCTTATGACCCGGAAGCTATTTACTTTAGCCAAAGAGGGTTGCATGGAGGAGGATCCTGACAGCTTAATGAATCAAGAGGTGCTCACTTCAGGGCAACTATACCTCATGTTTTTAAAGGTAATACTTTGAAGCTGATTTTCCATGCCTTCTTTGATAGGTGAGTTTGTTTGTTTGTTTAATGTGGCCAAGTATCATTTAGAAATGCTTGTCCTTAAAGCCTCTTGTACTGTTTGCCTTTTCTCCCACAGGAGAAGATGGAAGCCTGGCTACAGTCTATTAAAATAGCGTTAGACAAGAAAGCTCAGAAGTCAAATGTAACTTTTAATGCAGAAAATATGATTAAGATTCTAGGCATGGGAGTAGATCTTACAAGGATGCTAGAATATCTCCTTGCTACAGGGAACCTGCGCTCTAAGTCAGGTAAGAGAGTCACAAATTCATTTCTAATCAAATTCAGCCCAGTTGAAATCACTGGATCTTGTTTCCATGTACATCTGTACAGGATTGCAGCCTCTGAGAACCCTAAAATGGTTGCTCAGTCTGAGTAATACAGTATGTACCTTAAAAGGCCAGAATTGTATGAACATGTAAATATGGCTGGCCCTTTCTTTGGGCCAAATGATGCAACTGCCCCATGATATACATTGTTGGTGAAGTCAGCAGCGGTAACCAGCTATTCCTCCATTTCCCTCTCTTGGAAGGCAGAGCTGTGTGTGACACACAACTTGTCCTCTTGTATAATCATCCTGTAATCTAATCTTTTGCCCTCAAGTATAGTGAAAAACCCTGTCCAATTGCCAGCATTAAAATAAGATTCAGCTGCTAGTCTACGTGGCTTCTGTACATGAAATGGAGTGGGGGACCTTTTTGCTTTGCATCAAGGAGCAATATGTTTTGATCCAGCTGACAGTGTTGTTTTTACTCTTTCCAAGGTCTAGGTATGCTGCAGAGTTCTGGTCTGTCTGTTATTGCAGATAAGCTGAACTTTGTTCGTTATCTGTCCCACTTCCGCTGCGTGCACAGAGGTGCTGCTTTCCTCAAGATGAGAACCACAACGGTGCGCAAACTGTTGCCAGAATCCTGGGGTTTCCTCTGTCCTGTCCACACCCCAGATGGTGAACCCTGTGGTTTGATGAATCACATAACAGCCCCATGTGAAATAGTAACACATTCTTCATACACAAACTCCCTGCCATCTTTGCTTTGCTCTTTAGGTAAGCATTAACCCATTTGAATGATTACAAAAATGTTTTTCCAGGAAGCACATGTCAAATGTATGGGTCACCTTCTGTGGAGTTCTAATTTCACTGTGTATAGAAAGTTCATGATATAGGTGTTTTCAGACCTGATTCTGGGAATCCCAGGATTCCTTTGAAAATATATTGGGCTTCCTGACTGAGAAGATCAGTAGCACCAGAGAAACTTCTTGGGAGAGCACATTTCCAGACTATTAGTCCTCCCTCCCAGTGTTTAGCCACATCAGGGCTGGTTGTATTCTAAGGAGTTTATCACACAACATTGTTGTACCACAATTGCACTCAGTTAGTTCTGTCTTTGCCTGGACCTTAGCGCATGACACTGTGGCTCTTCTGGTACTATACCACTGTGGATCAACTGTAAATCTGTTCTTTTCCCAGTGGAAATATTTCTTTAATCATCTATCCTACTACAGTTTAGTAATCTCTCTGGGTGCAAATGTTTCATTTCACTTCATTGTGATATTGAGAACATAGTGGGCACCCTGTAGAATGTGGTTTCCTTGTTCCAGGAATTCCCAAAAAGGGAGCCCCAGAATACTTCCAGTGATTGGGCTGGGAGAACACCCAGATTCCCAAGAATACTGTACTTCATTCTCTGGTATATTTTTTAAAAAATTGTTTTAATTTTTTTTTAAGAAGGGCAGTAATGCAGTTATGCAGTTCCAGTTGAACCCTATTAAGGATTAAAGCTGAGAGAAACCACAGGGCTCAGGACAAGTGTGAAGAGTAAATAAAGAGCAAATATAGAAAAGTTTCAAGAGTGATACACAAACCCAGAACTGGGCAAGTGCTGGTGCATGAGAAAAGCACAGAAAAAAATGGTAGAAGTGGCATGGTGTGTTCCCCTTCTCAATCTGGGCAAGGGTGGTGGTGGTGGTACTGTAGTAGCATCCGCATGTAATTTTGGCTTCTTGGTTTTTTTAAAAAAAATCATGAAGCGGGAAGTGGAATAAATGGGGGTGTAAAAGGTTTCATTATATTTCAAGTGCAAGAAAGCAAACATGGGAACTAATGCCACTGAAGTACAAATCCAGTGATTATGCAAAAAAGCACAATCTACAGTCATCTACCTTTTCAAGCACAGAAGAAGCAACTTTCAAGCAAAACAACCCAAAATGACTTACTAGTGTGGTAAGCCTCTGAAGCACACCATCCAGTCTTGCAGGATGGTGGTGTAGTCTGACAGGCCTGGTCATTGCCTTGTGAGCACTGAGCATGTCTTCTAGGCTACAAAATTGCCCAGAAGTCTTTGGAATGTACAGGAATTTCACAACAGAATAGAGAAGGTATTCAGTATAAGCAATAGTATGGTGGTTTCTGTTTACAGAGAAGACGAATGGTAGCTCTTTAGACAACAACCGGGCATTTCTATATATTTTGTGTACCCTTTATGAAAATGCTAACTCTGTTCTGCACTGGAATGTGCCTACAGCTTTTGATGGCAATGCATTAACCATTGTCACACATCTTTCTTTAGGAGTCACTCCAGTTGATGGTGTTCCCAGCCAGCCCTTCTCTGAATGTTACCCAGTTACTTTAGATGGATCTCTGGTGGGCTGGGTAGAAAAGGATCTGGCTTCTGGCCTTGTGGAGACACTCCGTCACTTTAAGGTCAGTTCTGTTGGATGAACTACAGTGAAAATCGCTACTGCATTACTTTAGAAAACTCTTTGCAGCATTTTGATCAAGCTTTCTGTAGTTATGCTCATCCTGTGGTGCATGATTCTCCTGCTACATGTATTCCAACTGCAAAATTAAGAGCATGTAATTTAACAGCCTTTGGTACCCTCCCCTTCTTTTTTCTTTTCACACATGGCTCTGAAACCTGTATTGTTTTTAAAATTTTTACATTGCCTGTTTACAAAATCTTGTGAATTAATTTATATGTTTCTCTTTTATTGAAGGGTTGGTTTGTTTTTGTTTCTGTTTTTTGTAAGCCATCTCTTTTTATTTTGATGTACAATAGGCAATGCAGGAGAAGAAAGTTCCAGTATGGACAGAAGTGGTTCTTATCCCAATTACAGGTAAACCCAGCCTGTACCCAGGGCTCTTCATTTTCACTACCCCTTGTCGAATGATGCGTCCTGTACGAAACCTGGCCCTGGGAAAAAAGGAGTGGATTGGCACAATGGAACAGGTAAGTGTGTGTGTGTATGCATGTGTACTGATTATAAAGTGATGGCTAATCCTTTTGAGGAGAGGTCCAGGCACCATTTTCCATCTGTCTGTGACTTTTTAAAATGTATTTAAAACAATAATAACATACATACATTAAGGAAGAAAATCTGCAGAGAAATTTCAACCTAGATTACATATTTAACGCTAAATTCCTTCTGGAAATGACATTGCTCCATAAATTAACATGTAATTTATAGTGCTGAGATGGGTAGCAACTGGTGGGGTGTTGGGAATTTTCTTCCATGTGTTGCTACAGTGTTATATTTCTTGTCTTTGTCACTGGCTCTTTATGTTGATATTCTGCCCTTTGGTGAAAAGGATGTAATAAATAAACATCATGATGATGATGATGATGTAGTTATGGCTAATGTTAAGAATCCTTTTAACACAGGACTGGGCAACCTGTAGCCCTCACCTTAATTTCCTGCAGTTTTCAGCCACACTTCAAAAGCCCTCTGTAAGAGATCAGTTCAGATCTCTGTGTCTTTCCTAGCAACCTAGGTACTGGGCAGAGGGAAAGATCTGGAGGTGGGATGGTGTGGGAAGGAGAGTGAGCAGGAATGAGATTTTCAGAAAGTAAAAGATGTGGTGTGCCAGAGAAGGAGGTGTGGGGGGGGAGGGAGACAGAGAAAGAGAGAGAGAGAAGGTAGTGGCACAAGGAGAGATGAAGCTTGCTGTTGCCCACTCTTGGTTCTTCTGAGGGTACTGGCTCCAGTTGTGCCCACTGCTGGCATGCAGTCTCCAACAGATTACTCTTGGGAGAGTGCACCCTGAGAAAGAGAAAAGGCTGTCAGCCCTTGTTTTAATGTAGCCAGTCAATAGCATCCTAACTAGATAGCCAAATCCCATTTTGTACCCTATTGTATGTCAATAACTGAACACTGGATTCAAATCAGAGAAGTACTGTGCTTTGCAGTCAACTGACCCTAGGTACAGTCTCTGGTATCTCCAGGAAAGGCTAGGAAAGATCTCTGCCTGAAATCCCAGAAAACTGCTGCTGCTTGTCACAAACCATCCTGAGCTATGCATGCAATTAACTTTATCTAGTGTAAGGTAGTTCCCTATGCAATCTCCTATGTGCTTTTTCTTACTGCTTAGTGTAGTTTATGTTGCTTGAGTGAATACTTCTGGGTACTACTCATAATAGATATAAGTGTCATATTAAATTTGATGGTCTGTTCTTCAAAGAGAGCTTCTGAAAGTGACCTGCGTGGGGTCTTTCTTGTCCTAGGTCTTCATGAACATTGCTGTGACGGAGAATGACATTGAACTCGGATTGACCACTCACCAAGAGCTCTTTCCCCACAGCATGTTAAGTGTGGTGGCAAATTTCATTCCATTCTCTGATCACAATCAGAGTCCCAGGAATATGTACCAGTGTCAGATGGGTAAGTGAAGTAACTCTCCTAGTTTGGATCCTTTGTAAAGCCAGCATGGCACCATCCATGCATGAAACAGGGAGGTATCAGCAAGTAAGGTGAATTCCCGCAGCATCTTTAGAAAGAAAATTCTAAGGAAGCGGTCGTGTCAGAATAGTCTGGTGTGGACTGAGCACTCACAGCGGGCATAGAACGCTGACCAGAGTGTGTGATAGAATGAACAGGCCACAGCTGGTTGTAATGCTGGAGAAGAGCACTTCATAGTGCAGTGCTGTGCTGTAGATCAAGTGTATGGGGCCTCCTTCATCCCATGAGAAAATTCAGTTTCAGAGAAGTTCTTGAGGGCTCTGTTCCCCAGGGGTGGCTGGGGCTTAAGGCAAAAGGTTGAGACTAAAAATACAAGCATATTTTGGCTTGATGCTTTTATTGCCAGTAGTTAAGCTCTAGAAGAGGCATGTTAAAAAAAAAATGAAAAGAAAAATACAAAACTGAGAAACATCCAAACAATGGTTTCATCATGGGTAGGGGAAGTCTGGCTTACTGAGAAAGATAGCAACCCCAAGAAGACCAGATGTAACACCAGGGTATAAAGTTCCCCACCCCTGTTGTATGTCCCACTTGCGAATATTCCTGTTGTATGTAGGTTCTCCAGAGCTTCCTTCCACACCCTCTTGTCCCTACTTATCACTATCCAGTGGTCCAAACATTGATGTGCTCTCTCCTTTGTGCACTAGGAGGTAGTGTAACAGAAAGAGAACCAGAAGGTAATCTAGGGGCACTAGTTTGTTATACTGCTATTATTCCACTTTCAGCATCCTGTGGAATCCTGGAGTTTGCAAACCTAGGGTCCTGCAAACCCCAGGATTCCATAGTATGTTGAAAGTGGAATAATAGCACTATAACAAACTAGTGCAGAAATGGCCTAAGATATACTTATCCTGCTATTAAACCTACTACAAATGTATTCTTCTTCTTCATTCATCTGTCTCAGTTGTTTCAGCACTTCCCACACTGCTTCTCCTCTCATTTAGGAATTTCCCTGTATCCCAGTTTTTTACATGTGTCTGCTCCTTCATAGCCTTACCAATAGCATAGAGGCTTTTTCACAGGTTGCATCACATCCTTTTGATACCACCTTTCTTTTACACCAGGGATGGGGAACTTGTACCCCACAGGATGAATGGGTCCCAAAGAGGTTCCCCATCCAGCCTAGGTCCTTTTGCTTTGAGTCTAATCAGAGATAAGAGGATATTGAAGGACCAAAATGTGTTGTGTGGAAGTGGGCCATGCTTTGCAGCCCAGAAGGTGCTTTAGTGGACCTTACTCTTGATAAATTTACGTAAAAGGGAGCCATGCTTGTTATGCACGGAATCTGTTCAAATTGATAAGAGTTATACCTGGCTTTAGCTTTGGCTCTGCTATGCGTCCCACATCTGTGTCCCATCCACTATTGGACATGCCCCCCCCGATGGAATTCACTTCCGGTCTGAACTCAGGGTAATCATGATGATGTTCAAAGCCCTAAATGGCTTGGTACCTTGATAGTTGAGGGAGTGCCTTTCTGTTTATATACCTGCCTAAGGATTGAGGTCTGCAGGAGGGGTCTTCTTCTGTGTCCCACCAGTGAGGGCAATTCAAAATGGAAAGATGTGGGAAAGGGCCTTCTCAGCTGTGACACCCCATATGTGGAATGCCCTCCCCTTGGAAGTCTGACTGGCGCCAGCGCTGATTTCTTTACAGTGCTGAACTAAAAACATGGCTTTAAAAAAAAAAACAACCTTTGAATACTAATGTATTTCAAGTCTACCTGTACATAATTTTTAATTGTACTTTTTAAAGCAATTTTAACTGTTGCTTTTAAAGTGCTTTTAACTGCTATTATTAATAGATTTTTACCTTGTTCAAATTTAATCTGGAAATGTTTTAAATGGTTTAGCTCCTGTGGCAAAAGGCACAATAAAGAGCTTTAATAAACAGGACTATACAGTTTAGTCCCCAGACCAAAAGGATGCTTTATGTCTGCTTTCAGTCTGTTACTATAACTTACTTTTCTCTGTCCTTCTCAGGCCTCCCTGCTTATTCTTTGCTCAATCCATTGCTTCCTGTAGACTATTTCTTCCCCTTGCCACCTTTTGCACCCTCGTCCCACTTATTTTCCTTGCCTCTTCACGGAGGTTCTTTTCATGCAGCTATTCTGATGGCTTTCCTAACAAAACATAGTTGTGGTGGCCAGTACCACACCCCAAACAAAGAATGTTAGTGAACATTCTAAAATAGTATCAGGAGTTCAGTGGCTGGAGAAACTAACAGGCAGACATAGAATCCTAGTGATGAACGGGCCCCATGGGGCTTCCTGCCCAATCCCATGCCAGTTTAGGAATCCACACATAAAAATCCCTGAAAGACAGCCATCTGACCTCATTTTAAAAGCTTCCCACTTTCTAAGGTAGTCTGTTTCACCGCTGAGCAGCTCTTGGCATCAGGAATTACTGCTTCTTTATGTTTAGCTGGAATCTCCTTTATACTAATCTGAATCCATTGATTTGGATCCCGCTCTCTAAAGCAGCAGAAAACAAGCTAATAACAGTGGAAGGCCAGTCTGATCTGCCTACAAAGGCTCTCCAAAAATTATTGTGGAGCTGTACTGGGAAGACATTTTAGGACAAGGTCTAGTTTGGTTGCATTTTCTGCACCCCATCCATTTTCTCGGATTGCTTGTTCTGCTGATGAAATGGCAACTATAAATAATTTCAAAAGGGTACAGAGAAAAAAGGAAGCTCTTTGGAGCTAAATGTTTTTCAACAAAGGAGCTGAGAGCTTATGGCTCATGAACTTTGGACTGCATATATAGCAGCCCCTAAACATCAAGCCCAGGGATGGGATGGAAATTGTGTGGATATTTATTAGGCCACAGGTCCCAGCATTCTTCACCATTGGCTATGTTAGGCATTGCAATCCAACAACATCTGGAGGCCTGCACAATTTACATCCCTGGTGTAGCCAATTTTTGTTTGCTTTGACAGGCAGATGATATCCAGGGTCTCAAGCAGAGATCTTTCTCAGCACATCTTCCTTTTAACTGAAACTGCCAGGGATTGAAGCTGCTTTGTATGTTTCTCTAGACAAAACATGTGTTGTACTGATGTTTGTCATTTAATAGTGCTCAAAATATGTAAATATAAATTTATGTCTTCTCTACTCCAGGCAAGCAAACAATGGGTTTTCCACTTCTGACCTTCCCCTATAGGTCAGATGACAAACTCTATCGGCTTCAGACCCCTCAAAGTCCTTTGGTTCGGCCAGCCATGTACGATCATTATGACATGGACTCTTACCCGATTGGTACAAACGCAATTGTTGCTGTGATCTCCTATAGTGGCTATGACATGGAAGATGCTATGGTAAGTCCTTAAAAAAAAAAAGGTGGGGAGAAACACAGTTAAGTATTTTTCCCCTTATTTATGTAGTGTGTATTACAGTGGAAACTGATTCTCTTGGAAGTAGGTGTAATTTTTCAGTTTCATAATGATGGTCAGTAGTGGGAAAGTACACCTTGTAGAAAAAGTCAGTAAGGAAGTTCAGTGAGCCTGATGCCACTACTTGACAAAGATCTGTGCTTTCCACAGAACCCTGGCTGCTGATTAATTTCCACTCACTGTCGAGAGGAGTAAACATAGAATGAGGTTCTTTTTAAGAAATTCCCAGTGATATAAATCACTTTAAAAGTCTAAACTAGCAATTTCAGTTGATCCCAGAAACAAAATGGCTATTGTTGACATTTAAGTGCTGGAACATCTTGGTGGTCTTAAAAACCAACCCACATGGCTGGGTCATCTTTGCAGTCCCAGGTGGCCACTTTAGATAGCTGGGTATTTCAGGGCAGCCTTCCACTATCTGATGCTCTCCATATATGTTGATTATTATCCATGATGGTTAGTAGTGTTGGGAGCTGTAGTTCAGTGCATCTAAGGACACCAGTTTGGGGAAGGCTATTTTAGGGTTTTGGTAGGATGGGGGACATCTGAATGGGTTTCATCACTACTCATAATCAAAGAAACGAAGTCACTTATACCATGAAAGCACTGCCTCTCTTAGGTTTTCACCCCATCTTGATACATATGGGGCTGTTCTTCTTTAGATCTTGAATAAGTCTTCATGGGAAAGAGGGTTTGGCCATGGAAGTATCTACAAGACAGAACGCATTGACCTGGCAGAAAAAATCAAGCAAGGAGATGATAATCTGGTGTTTGGGATTGGCCCTGACAAAGCAGCGACTTTGCAGAATCTTGATGCTGATGGCCTGCCCCCCATAGGAACCAAACTTCAGTATGGGGACCCTTACTATAGCTACTTGAATCTCAACACAGGGGAAAGCTTTGTGACATATCACAAGTAAGTTCAGATTTTTGCTATTTAGCTGTAGTGATTACTGTGTTTGGTAAACTCTTTAATGTATAAATAGTTGTATGGGTGCTCTCTTAACTCACTAGGAATCTTGACAGTCAAAATATGTTCTGAACAAATGCTTGAGCAGAGTCAATGTGGATTAAGTGTGTTCACCTTTGGATATGGGAGAATCTTCCACTCTGCCAGTGATGCTTACTCTGTGTGTGTGATCTCAGTTCCTGACAGCCTTTGAGCAAGTCGTGGTCAGTCGCTCGTTCTCAGCCTAATCAGCCTCATGGTGTAGCTAGGATAATTGTAATGCTCTCTGTATTATGAAAAGTGGTGTATATATAATTTTTGTTAACTATTGTCTTATGACTGCAAAGACCTCCCTGCATCTCCTCAGTGATATCACTATAGTGGCAAGTCTTACTCAGATGTAAATACAGTAGAGTCCCGGTTATCCGACCTGCAGTTATCCGACGCTCCGGATTAACTGACGTCACGGCTGCCTGGGGGCGTGGCTGCAGGCATTTCTGCGCCCCCAGCCACGCCCCCAGGCCCGCCCCGACATGCCCCCAAAATGGTGGCCGCCACAGGGCTCCGTGTCATCCGACATTTCAGTTATCCGACCCTGCACCTGCCAGTTTAGGTCGGATAACCAGGACTCTACTGTACTAGCTTTCCTTGGAGCCATGGCTTTGTAAAGTATTAGTACTGAGAAGTAGGGATACAGAGTGAAAGCATTTGATTTTGTTTGTATTCATAATCCCTAGGAGGATCTTATTTCATCTTATTCTTATTTGGTCTCTATATTCCATTAATAGTTAAGATATCTTCTCCACATACACACACCAAACTAATAGCTTGGAATAGGTTTTTTTGCAGAAGATAGAATTCACATCTGTTTTTCGTCTTTTCCAGAAATAAGGAAGTCTGTATTGTGGATAACATTAAAGTTTGTAGTAATGACACTGGAAGTGGACAGTTCAAGTGTGTGTGCATCACTCTGAGAGTCCCTCGGAACCCAACAATAGGGGACAAGTTTGCTAGCCGGCACGGACAGAAGGGCATCTTGAGCCGACTGTGGCCAGCTGAAGACATGCCATTTACAGAAAGTGGAATGGTGCCAGACATCCTCTTCAACCCTCATGGCTTCCCATCCCGAATGACCATTGGCATGCTAATTGAGAGTATGGCAGGGAAGTCTGCGGCATCGCATGGGCTTTGTCATGATGCCACCCCTTTCACATTTTCTGAGGAGAATTGTGCTGTGGAATATTTTGGCAAGATGCTAAAGGCTGCAGGCTACAATTACTATGGGACAGAGAGAATGTACAGCGGCGTATCAGGAGTAGAACTCGAAGCTGACATTTTTATCGGGGTTGTCTACTACCAGCGTCTGAGGCACATGGTCTCTGACAAATTCCAGGTGAGGACAACAGGAGCCAGAGATAAAGTCACCAACCAGCCCATTGGAGGAAGGAACGTTCAGGGTGGCATCCGCTTTGGAGAGATGGAACGGGATGCTTTGTTGGCTCATGGAACGTCCTTCTTACTGCACGATCGCCTCTTCAACTGCTCTGATCGTTCGGTGACCCATGTCTGTGTTCAGTGTGGCAGCCTGCTTTCTCCTCTATTGAAGCCTCTTCCTGAGTGGTCCACCACACGCATCAGGCAACACATTTGCACACTTTGTAATCGGAATGACACAATTGAAACTGTCGCAGTCCCTTATGTCTTTCGCTGTTTTGTGGCAGAATTGGCTGCCATTAATGTCAAAGTGAAACTTGATGTGAAATAGTTCTAGCAACACAAACTATCCTTGATTCTTGGAGAGAGTTAACAAATATGTTTTCCCCCCATGGAGCCTTTTTAAAAGGACTTGATTTATTATGAATAGTGAAATTAACATCTATTAAACAACCCTTTACAAGCAAGGTGGAATTCTTCTTATAAATAGATTCCAAGGACACAAGGTATAAGAAATGGAGTTACTAGCTCAGTTTGGGGACTTTGTATGAATAATTGAAAGCTGACCTTTTAAAAGCACATCTGCTTTGCCAATTGGAGAGCGAAATAACTTTTCTTTCATGCTGTGGGCTTTCAGTGGTGGTAATTGATGCTTACAAGAGAGGCACCAAAGTGACAAATTAAAGGTCACAAGAAGACAATCTGGAGCCTCTGCAGTAAAGCATGGGCCTTCATAATCTTGGTCCAAAAACAGTTGCTTATTATACAGAAAATGATTTTGGCTACAATTTCACAAGCATCCCTGTATTGGCAACATTTTCCTTCCCACACCCCAACCTGCACAAGGACTGCAGTCTTTGCCTTAGTGGAAGGAATTTGCTTTGAACACATGAGAAATGCCAAAAAGAAAGAGTCTCCTTACATTCTGAGGAGAGGTAGTGTCATTATTCCTTTTTTTTAAAATCCATCTCACACAAACTTACTATTGCTGAGCTGCACGCTAGCGTGGTGGAGGATAGCTTCACCTCTGTACTCCCGTCAGCATAGTAACTCCTTATTTTCCTCCAGCTTCTGTGGAAGGACCTACCAGGAGACCATCCTCTTTATTCATCCAATGTCTTTCTCTGAGATTGCTCACACATATGTGCAGAAATTAAAGTTTGGCTGCAGTTTATTTCTGGTTAAATTACCCACTTTGTGTTTTTGTGCTTTACTGACTTTGAACTTACTGCTTTTGAAAATAATTGCTGAAATGTTGCTATGTTTTAGCTATGACTCCCAACAGAAATCTATTTACATTCTGTAAAAGAAAAAAAAGTTTTTTTAAAATCCCAAATTACACCTGATGCAAATATTTCTCTTGGACCTTGGATTACTCTGACATAAAGATTTGTGGCCAAGTAAATTGTCTTACAAATAAGCCTGATCTTGGGCCTAGATTATCCATAGTCTAAGCAAAAATCATTACCCTTCACACAAGTTGCAGAGGCCCAGGAGTGTGCTGTACATAGATATACAAGGTGAAAACAGTAGGTTAAAACTGGTTTTGGTGGAAAGCTAACGGCCAATTATTTTTTGACAGGACAGTTCTGGAAGAGAATTAAGAAATGGAAGTAATGTTGCCACAAAATTTTAATCCATTCCAAATCCCACCAATGGAGGAAGCAAAGTGTCCTTAGATTTTTACTGAAACAAGTAAAGTGACACACTTGGGGAACACAATGGCAATGAAAGAAAGCATTCCCTTTGCCCTTGCTGCTGGATGACCTGCGCCTTTGTGGCAAAGTTTCTGCATACAGATAATGTTGCTTCATGCATATGTACATGCAGATAATCTTACTGTCTGAGACAAAGATAGTGTATCTATATCAAGTAGACAACTGTGGCAGAGCTGGGGACTGCAGTTTTTAAATTTCATTTTAAAAAAAATTCCACCATTTATAGAGTAATTAATTTTGAGCCAGAACTGGAGTGAGGGGGTGGGAGCATTTGCACAACATTTGTTTGCTACAGCAAGCCAAGGCTTGTCCATTTCAAAGCGCAACAAGGGTTATTAATCCTCTAAAGCATTAGGGGATATTTCCAGTTTGCACAGGCAGCTCCAGAGGCTTGGGAGGGTGCATTTTGAGGTTTGGCAGGCTGCACTCCCACCTCCAATATGTTAAAGTCAGCTGGCCTGGATGTTGAAACTTACTTCAGCTCTTGCGAACAGGACATGTGTCTCAACAGGAAGGTTTAAAGTGCTTAGGTCAGAATGTGGCAAAACCCAGCTCTGTGGTCTTGCTGAGAGGTTCCCACTACTCTCTTTTAGCATCTGCTGTCTGATGCAGTCACCTCACTTTTTCAATGTGATCAAGACCAGGTCATATTCCTATGCATGGATGAAAGGATAAGTGGGATTGTTTATGTACCACAGCAAGGCCTTTGCAGTATTTTTTTTTTTAAGTTCTGCATTTCCTTCCCATGGGGTTGCTTTAGCTGGAGATCCTGCACTGAGCAGGGACTTGGACTCAATGCCCCAGGAGGCCCCCTCCAATTCTGTGATTTTTGATAGGCCTTTTACAAGCAGTTCCTTCCTAATTCAGCAATAACAGCAGGTGCAGTTCCAAGAACTGAGTTTTCTGGTTAAACTGCAGTGCATCAGCTATTCAGGTGCATCCTTTTCTCTGCTCAGTTTCAACTGAAGCTCAACTTTGTGGCTTAGGAGATGACAGCAGCCAACAACAGCTGCCTAGGCTATATAACATGTAGGATTTGTTACCTTTCAGCACTCCTTTCCTGTTCTGAATTCCAAGGTGACATCTAATATCAGGACCTTGTTATAAGAGAGTGTATCTCCCAATAAATTGGTCAGAAGGATTGTAAAACTTTATGCATTTGATTTTAAAGGCAGGATGGTTATTCTGCGTATCAAATGTTGCTTACTGTTATCTTTTAAAAGTTGCTTTCAGACACTACTTGAGAAATTAAAGACCAACTATAATTAAGGCTGTGCCTTTTGAAATAGGTGTTTGAAGCAAATGAAAAAAATTACAAACTTCTCTTCCAAATTCTTTAGAAGAGTTTCCTGACCAGCAAGAATGTATTTTATAGGTAAAGCTACTAGCAGAATTGAAGAATCTGATCATCCAGATGTTGTTCAATTCCAACTCATCAACCTCAGCCAGTGTACAAAGTCTTAAATATTTCTTTTAATATTCATTCTGTTATATTTCTATCTTGCTCTTCTTTGATGGGAAAATACATAGTTTTTCCCCCTCTTCCACCATTTAATCCTCACAGAATCCCTGTGAGGTTCATCAGTCTGAGAAGTGACTGGCTCAAGATCACTACGTCAGATTCATAGCTGAATGGGGATCTGAACTTGTTTCAGCAGTAACCAACAAAACACATCTCAAGATGTTTCCAATATGGTCTGTTTTTTTAAAAATCCAACATGGTACAGCCTGTGGATGCTCTAAAGGCTTTTTTTAAGGGAGTCACTTAGAATCAAAACTTCACAAACTCCAAAACAATTTACTGAGCAAAGTAAAAACAGGTTTAAATTAAACACAGCCCAAAAATTATCTACGAAAAATCCTTTCCTCCCACTAAAGTTGTTGAAAGAGGCCAAAATGATTGATGATAGACTCAGATTTGCATTTGCCAAAATTCTGCACAACAGAAAAGACTCAAATGATACAGCAGACACCAAGATCTTCTGCAAGAGAATCTCGGCTATTTTCTGTTTTAAATATAGGTTTGTAGCTCTCATGGCTACAAAGATATGCTTAGAAAGGAATGGGAGGTATTTGCTAAAATTTCAAAAGAACCAGTGCCTTTGCCTCTCCTGTGACTGCCAGAAGCACAATGAACTATGCAAAAGATAGTTTACAAATCCATATAATTATATAAAACAAAGAAATGAACATTTCTGGATGCAAATTTTAGATTGCTTGGGTACTGAACTGTGTAAGCTTTCTCAAAGTATCGCACGCTAGGATTTTAAATAGCTCAGTAGGGGTCAAAAGCACACTAGGATAGGACAGTTTAATTACAGTTTTACAGTATCAGTTCTCTCAGTGCAGTAATACCCCCTTGTCCACAGACATTACAGCCATGCAAACTATCAGGGTTTTAACTTCGAGTAAAGGTGTAAACAACTTCAGAAGCTCTCAAATCCCATAGGTTTTAGTAAGTATCACTTCTTTCTGATGTGGAAGATGGACAGAAGGGCTTCCCATTCATTACTGCTTGTTCTCCCAAGGTTTGGGTTTTGGAGCCATTTGAGATGGTGTTGGAGTCCCATTGGTTGCAGTGATATTTAGCTTCTGGAGTCCAGGAATGTCCTGTCCAGTCTGGACCAGACGAAGGATCTCGGCAAAAGACACTGAAGTATCCAGCACATGAGGTTGGCCAGGAATGCTCTCCTGAGTTTCTTCCTTTATACCATCCCCAGTATTGGGAACTGAGTTTGCTGTTTCTGTCATTGTGGACTCCATTCTTCAGGGAAAAGAAGAGGGGTGCACAGGGAGAAATTGCAGTTTAATGGGCCACATTCACTTGGATATCTCAGGAAAGGAGAGTGCCTCAAAGCAAACCTGAAAGAAGGGAGAGCTGTTTTAAAGAATCACTTTCACGCCAAAGAGGTTGCCTGTATTCTCAAGCTCATCTTTCAAAACTAAAGGCCTGGACCTAGAAGTAGAAATGTTCCATACACATTGCTATCCCAAAAAGGCCTATGATTCTTTTTTTCTTTTTTTTTAGAGTACTTACAATGGCACTTCAGAGCTGGCCATGCACCCACCTTACTTTCAGAGGAGAAAGGAAAGATGGTGTTGGCAGCAGCAATAGTCAGCCTTGTCTGCGTGCTGTTGAAACAGAAGGAGTCAAGAATGAAGTGGAGCTCATCTCTCTTTTTAATGCCTGCCAGAGTCAAGCAACAGGAGGTGGGATTGGGAGACAACAGAGGCAATTCTGCCTCTTCCCCTTCCCCAGTGACTTTCTCCAGAAGGCATTAAAAAATAGATTCTACATCCTCAAGGTCTCTTCACACATCAGATGAGAGCCACTGCCATTACCATGTTCCTCCTCTTCCTCCTTCCATGCAGGTGTGGTGGTGGTGGTGGTGGGAATATAAGACAGGAAGCTTCTAGTGGCCTTGAGTGGTTGGTAATCCATAGCTGCATCTTCCCCAGTCCAGCCTTTATACAACCCTACTACTTACATACCCACCTGAAAACAAGTAGATTAGTGATACAAGGCTTTTCAGAAGCCCTTGTCTTCAAACTATGCTATCTGGGTGTATATCTGACCTTAAGACAGCCTTAAGAATGTATCTCACCTCACTGGCTTTTACCTAAATTGGTTTGCTGGGTACTGAGGGGAAATTATTTCAGCTCTTAACTGTTTATAGCTTTTAATATTTGTATTTTAGTTTTTATCAGTTGGCTCCTATTAATTGTGGTTTGACATTTTGTGTATTTGTCTTACAGACTATTAGAAGCTGTCTTGAGAATGTTTTCCTTAAAGAACACAGGCAGAACCATGCTAGATCAGACCAAAGGACTACCTAGTCCAGCATTCTGTTTCTCAGAAGAGCCAAACTGTTACCTATGGGAAGTGTGCAAACAGAATCTGAGTGATATAAAGTTGAAGGCTTTCACGGCCGGAATCCATAGGTTGTTGTGGGTTTTCCGGGCTTTGAGGCCGTGTTCTATTAGTATTTTCTCCTTACATTTTGTCTGTATCTGTAGCTGGCATCTTCTTCAGTACTGGTAGCCAAATCTTGTTTACTTTCCAAGTTTCTTCTTTCCTGTTGAAATTGTCCATGTCTTTATGGATTTCAATGGCCTCTCTGTGTAGTCTGACATAGTAGTTGTCAGAATGGTCCAGAATTTCTGTGCTTTTAAAAAGCATTCTGGTTTATAACATGTTCTGCTACTGCTGATTTTTCTGGGTGGATCAGTCTGCAGTGTCTTTCGTGTTCTTTGATTTGTATTTGGATGCTGCATTTTGTAGTCCCTATGCAGACCTGCCCACAGTTGCAAGGTATGTGGTAAACTCCAGCAGAAGTTAGAGGATCCCTCTTGTCCTCTGCTGAACGTAGCATTTGTTGAATTTTCTTGGTTGGTCTGTACATTCTTTGGAGGTTATGTTTCTTCATCAGTTTCCCTATACGGACAGTGACCTCTTTGGTGTGGCCCAATTGTTGGTTAGGTTTGCAGATGACCAGGACATCCAGAAATGGTAGTGTTCCTTCATTTTCATTTTCCATGGAAAATTGGGTGTTTTGGTGGATGTTGTTCAGATGGTCCAAAAACCCAGTCAGTTCTTCTTCTCTGTGGCTCCAAATGATGAAAGTGTCATCCACATAACAGAACCATATAGTGGGCTTTTTTGATGTGGTTTCCAAGGCTTGTTTCAAAGTGTTCCATGTAAAAATTTGCTATCACAGGGCTAACTGGGCTTCCCATGGTGACCCCATCTCTCTGCTTGTAGAACTCACTGTCCCACTGGAAGTAGCTTGTGGTGAGGCAATGTTGAAAGAGGGCCACAGGCCAACTGTAACACATGCAAATTGCTCCCTCTCACCCGGGGATTACACAAGTATATATACTCTGTCTCACTTCCATGCCACCAGATCCTCTGAAGATGCCAGCCACAGATGCAGGCAAAACGTCAGGAGAAAATACTAATAGAACACGGCCTCAAAGCCCGGAAAACCCACAACAACCTAAGAACCTGAGTGGAACAGCATTTTTCCACCAGCTATCCTGACCTTTGAAGCCACTTGAGACTAACTGATCATAAAGAGTAGTTAGAGTAAAACTAGAGTTTCAGGCCACATTCTTTTCCAATTCTTGTAGGTACCAAGGAAGGATTGCATACTACAATGACCCCTCAACTTCTGAAAGAGTTCCGAAGGCAAAACAGAAGGGAACAAGGGGGTGGGAAGGTTTGTGCAAAATGCGTAGGAATGGAAGGAGGAGCAGTGGAGGGGGAAAGAAGACTTGTGTGAGTCTTCCCCCACTCTTTCCCTTCCCTTCCACCTCAGCAGAGTTCTCTGTGTAGGGGCAAAATGCATGGGAATCAGAGGAGTCGAAAGGCGGGGAAGGCACATGTGCTCACAATTCACAAAGATCAAACCTGCAAACATGGAGGGAGGACTGTATTATTACATCCAGGCAAAAAAATAATGTGGAACGGGCAAATATGGTGTTTCTAAAGGCATTATGGAAAGAACGGGCAACTGTGATTCCTAGCAGATTCTCCAATGCCAGTTCCCAGGGGTACAGCTATGGAGAGGTTGGGGGTAAAATGAAGAGATTACCTTCAAAATTAGAATTCTCTCTCTCAATTAAATTTTCCGCTCAGTCCCTAAATTTCTAGTATTACAGGGTGAGGCATTAAAAATCATTCACACGTAGAACACTTGAATTTATTGAAGGCAATTTTGCCTGCCTCTTTTGTTTGGATGCCTAAACTCTGTAAATATTCAAAAGAAGTTACTTCAATGCTAGAAATGTGGGGAATGAAAGAAAATTTCATTGAGGGAGCAGAATTTGTATTTGGGGGCAATGCCCCCAATGCAGCTGAACCCCTGGGTTATGTTATTGTGTGGCTTATTTATGGCTGCCCTATCACAGAGTTTTCTTGGCAAGATTTGTTCAGAAGGGATTTGCCACTCCTCTGAGGCTGAGAGAGTGTGACTTGCCAGAGTCACCCAGCAGGTCTCCATGACTGAGCTGGGGTTCAAACCCTGATCTCTTCAGTTCTATTCCAACATTCATGCCACTCCACCATGCTGGTACCCTGGACATTCCCTTATTATTCGCCACCCTTCTGTCCCATCTTCCATGCATTCAAGATGGCGTACCTGACTCTCTTGCACTTGTGCTCACTGGTGAACAGTGAGATAGAAATGAAATGATAGTAACTTCTAACAGCCCACCAGCGCTTCATGCACCACCTGTTTGTCAGCACAGGAGCCATCCAATCTGCTTCAGCCTTTAGTAGCCTGCAAGAGGTCTGACTAAAAACATACCTAGCCAGTTGCAATAGAATTGGGACCAACGAAAACCCATTTTTTCCTGCTCCAAGAATGAAATTAATTGTAACAGTGTAGAGTTTGTAGTTACTAATCAGTTACTTAATTGTAACTATGGCCATTTCCGCCTTACACTGTTCTAGTGCTATTATTCCACTTTCAACATCCTATGGAATCCTGGGATTTGCAGTTGAGGGAGGGGCATTGAGAATTCTCAGCCTGAGAGCTCTTTGGCCTCAGTAAACTACAAACCCCAGAATTCCACGGGATGTTGAAAGTGGAATAATAGCACTATGACAGTGTAAGGCGGAAACGGCCATAGTTACAATGTTAATTACAAGGTTAATTGTAACTATGGCCGTTTCTCCACCACACTGTTCTAGTGCTCTTATTCCACTTGCAACATCCTGTGGAATTCTGGGGTTTGTAGTTTACTGAAGCCAAAGAGCTTTCTGACTGAGGCCATTTCCGCACTACAGTGTTAAAGTGCTGCTATTCCACTTTCAACGCCCTGTGGCATTCTGGGGTTTGTAGTTTACTGAGACCAAACAGCTCTTTGGCTGAGAATTCAAAGTGCCCTTCCCTAAACTACAAACCCCAGAATTCCATAGGAGATTGAAAATGGAATGATCGTGCTATAAGAGTGTTGTGCAGGAATGGCCTGAGACTTCTAAATGCCCCTCCCTTAACTGCAAATCCCAGGATTCCATAGGATATTGAAAGTAGAATAATAGCACTAGAACAGTGTAGTGCAGAAATGGTCATTGTGGTGCGCTAAAGGCCTGTGTAGAGACAGCACTGAAGGACTTTAATGATAACATTAGGGAAAGAGCGGCGGGAGCAGGATGAAACACACTCCTCGGAACCATTATTTTTAAAGGCGAAAATGAAACCAGTTAGAAAGGGGAGCAGTTCCAAGCCTTGACACAGGCCACGCCCGCACTAGCCTGTTATAGCGCGATGATTCCACTTTCAACCTCCTCTGGCATCCTGGGGTTTGCAGTTTCGGGAGGGGCCGTCCCTCCCGAAACTGCAAACCCCAGGATTCCAGAGGAGGTTGAAAGTGGAATCATCGCGCTATAACGGGCTAGTGCGGAAATGGCCACACTTTGTGCCGCCGCTCCTTTCCCGTCCGTGGACAGCGTGGCCTCGCCTGTCTCGCGTGTTCAGTCGAGAGTGTGCCCAAACCAGGTTCAAAGGGGCTGCGTGCGCCAATAAGAGTCTAGCCCCAACACGCCCCCATACACACATATTCTTATGGTACGTGCGGAGGACGAGCCTTACCCCCCTCCATGGAGAAAATCGGCTCCTCCACAGCGAACCGCCAGCCGCTGTGTTCCAAGCCTCGCGGACTTCCTGGGAGCTACCACTAAGTCAGAGAGGAGGGGGAGCCCGGAATGGGATATACCAATAGCGATCAGTTGATAGGGGGACCCGGCAAGCTCCCTAATCAAAGGACCAGGCTATTCTTTCTCTTCCAGCCTACCAGCAGAGGCCTGAATAATGCTAACAATTTCTTATCACACTGGGCCTGGCCTTCCCAACCAGAACAGACTCCTGCAATCACCTGTTGAATAATGAGTCAATATAGAGGAAGTGTTGCTTAGTGGTTTGAGCATTGAGCTACAACTCTAAAGTCCAGGGTTAGAATCCCTGCTCAGCCAAGGAAAACCATTCAAGTCACACTCTCTCAGCCCCAGAGGAAAGCGAGGGCAAACCTTCTCTGAACAAATCTTGAAAATAAAACCCTGTGACCGGTCCACCTTGGGGTCATCATAACTCAGAAATGAAGGCACACAACACTGTAGGTAAATCCAATTGGTTCAGTAGGTCTACTCTAGTCAAGACTCTCAATAGGATTTAGACCTACATGTGTGTGAATGGCTTTCTTAAGGCCAGGCTGTTTGCGGTCCTGGCAACAGTGAATCACCTCTGTTAATAATTAGTCATTGACAATATTTTCTACATTTAATTTCATTCTGATCCCACGGTCTACTGTCCTATCCCCAAACATGCATGTATGACACTCTAAATAACATTTCTTGCATCTGATTAAGTGAGCCATAGGCCATGAAAGCTCAGGCCATCATGAGTTTGTTAGTCTTTACTGCTGCTTTAAGATGCTTCTGATTCTGCAGTTTCTTCAAGAGAAATGTTATTCTATCATCCACATTCTGTTGTTGTTGTTGTGTACTTTTAAGTAGTTTCAAATTTATGGCAATCCCAAGCGGAACCTATCATGGGGTTTTCCCAGCAACATATGTTCAGAAGGAGTTTACCTTTGCTTTCCTGTAAGGAAGAAAGAGTATGACTTGCTCAAGATCACCCAGCAGGTTTCCATGGCAGAGCATGGATTTGAACTCAGGTCGCTAGAATCGTACTCCAGACCTCAAACCACTACGCCACACTGGGGCCACTTCCGCACGAGACAGTTATAGCGCTATTATTTCACTTTCGACATCCTATGGAATCCTGGGGTTTGCAGTTTCGGGAGGGGCCGGCTGGCCCCTCCCGGAACTGCAAACCCCAGGATTCCATAGGATGTCGAAAGTGAAATAATAGCGCTATAACAGTCTTGTGCGGAAATCACTTGGCTCTCTCACGCACCTTACCATGCTCCATATTCCTTATTATACTGTTTTTATTTTTAAATAAATGAAATGCTTTTCTTTACCAAGGGCATGGTAGAAATCCAAGCACTATAGGTGGATGCTACTTTTTAAAGAAATCCTACTTGGTTAAAGGTATGGGATTTAACAAACTTTAAATGGCTAAGTGAATGAGCTTTGTATGCATGGGTCATCCTAAGGCCACTTCTGCACTACGCTTTTATAGCGCAAATGACTCCACTGTCAACATCCTATGGAATCCTGGTGTTACTCCTGCTATGGCACGTTTAGTGAGGACCTCAGATATCATTTTGATATCATATAATTCGGCCTTTGCTTGACCTTTTCCAGCCACCCCACTCCACGTGTTTGCGAGGTTCTCCGGACAAGCACGTACAGGGTACAGCCACCAATGGTTTTACATTCCAAACCCCGTTGAGGCCAGCAACTCAAGCCTCGCTCGTCGCTTCAGGGAATTTCCAAGTGCAAACCTTACAATAGCTGCACAGCTCTCAGCCAGACTAGTCCTTTCAGACAGGACATTTACATACTGGCCATACTATTGTCATCGAGCGTTAAGCTCATCATGCAAACCTGACCTTTTCCAGTTCCTTTGTCCAGCTCCAAACTTCCTTTGTTCTCACTATGCCTGGCATAGCCGGTAGGCACAAACTCCCCTATAAAAACCCCTGATTTCCAAACAATCTTCGGACTACTTTGGACTTCCATCCCACCTTGCTGCCGGTTGTCTAAGGGAACTCCCCTCAGCCATGCTGAGCTTTCTGCCCCGGAACCCTGCTTCTCTCCAGGACTACGAGACCAGGTGTCGTATTGGCTACCCTCTTGCAACTCCCCGCTTCTCTTTCCAAGTTAGTTAGTATTTGTCTTGTCTTTCTTATTGCTTGTTTTCTTAATAAAGATCATTACTTGTTGTTCTAAAAACTTGTCTAACTGCTCTCTGACCTGACGCTGTAGACACTGGGCGAAAGATCCTAGCTGCCGTTACCCTGCCTCTCGTTTAGCCTCCAAGAGTGCTCTAGCTAATATTCCCCCAAATTGTGTTTTTATCTAGTGAACTGGGTGCCCCTCCCAGGACCCCCAACACACAGGGTAACACTGGGATTTGCAGTTTGGGGAGGGGCTGGCCAGCCCCTCCCCAAACTGCAAACCCCAGGATTCCATAGGAAGTTGACAGTGGAATCATCGCGCTATAAGAGCGTAGTGCGGAAGTGGCCTACATAAAGCTGGTTCCACCATTAGGTAGATGGGAAGTTCCTGCCTCAGGCCAAGATTCTGTTGCCCAAAGTAACTAAAGAGGGGAAGGCACAGTGGAAGAGGAAAAGGAGCTGTGGGCACAGCAGTCGTTGGAATCATATTGCTGTGACTGACTAGGGTAAAAAGCCTCCTGGGTAAGACAGAGCATGGTTTGGAGGCAACAAAATGTCTCAGATCTGATCTGTTACCATGAGGTCCAACAGGGTTTCTTCCCAAGTCAACAGGAATAGCATGGTAGCCTTGTTGTCGTGTGCCTTCAAGTCATTTCTGACTTACGCTGACCCTAAGGTGAACCTATTACAGGATTTTTCTGGGCAGAATTTGTTCAGAGGGGGTTTGCCCTTGCCTCCCTCTGAGGCTGAGAGAGTGTGACTTGCCCAAGGTCACCCCAGTGGGTTTCCATGTCTCAGCAGGGATTCAAACCAAATATCCTAATGCACTCAGACCCCATGCTAGACTACATCTTTACTACTCTGCATATTAAGAAAAAATTGTTTGGATCCAAAGGGTAGCAGCTGGAAGGTTTCTCATGCGGGTATCTTGTCCATCTCCTCGTCACCCTTACAGCCATCTTCATTATCCCTCCCAGTAGCACTTAGCCCAGAAGCAAGAGGGAAGGAATGGAAATCCTCCTGAATAACTTGGGCTGTGGAAGAAGAACCACTGTGGAAGGAGACACCTCTGTAAATCAGGGGGCATAATTTGAACATTAATTTTAATTTCACAACCACCCTGCAAGGCAGGCTAGGCACACAGATAGCAACTACCCTGATGTCATCCACTGAGTTTCATGGGTTAGTGTAGATATTCTTCTGGGTCTCCACAGCCTTAGTCAGACACTTGTGCAGACCTCTGTGTTCTATATCCTAAAAACATTAAATTGATCCATCAAGAAATACTGAATAGCTTGCATGAGACAGTTAGGCTGACTTGAAT
The DNA here is from genome assembly GCA_948474755.1 of Ctenosaura bakeri. Taxonomy (NCBI): domain Eukaryota; kingdom Metazoa; phylum Chordata; class Lepidosauria; order Squamata; family Iguanidae; genus Ctenosaura; species Ctenosaura bakeri. The sequence goes on along the minus strand of CAOLHI010003674.1, from coordinate 55,426 downwards.
ACATTGTCTTAACTTTCATAAGTTAATATTTAATTTTCTCTATTTTGCAAAATGTTATCTTCCTTTGCAATCATGGCATAGCAAAATGCTAACCTCACCAGTTCCATCACTCAGTGCCATAGTCTCAAGTCAGTTGTCCTCTCCATCCATTCTCTACCTTAGGGACCGTGGGAAACTTTTGAGCGGTTTTTTTAAACCACTGGCTGTGCTGGCTGAAGACTTCATGATTCTGAATATGGAGCAACTTCATCATAGCCCTGAACATCTCACTTCTGAGGTATAAGCAGGGATAAAAATTTATCCATGGGACTCATAAATACTACACAATTATAGTGCCATAATTCCACTTTAACTGCCATGGTTACATCCTATGGAATCCTGAGAACTGTGGTTGGGTGAGGTACAAGAGTGCTCTGGTTGAGAATTCTAAATATCTCTCCCTCAACTACCTATCTCTGGATTCCATAGGATTGATCTGTTACCCTGTTTATTGGGGGTCCTGGGAGGGACACCTAAATAACCTTACAATTACACAAGATGGGGAAATTAGCCAAGAGCACTGGTTGCCACTACGAGAAGCAGGGTAACGCAGCAGGATCTTGTAACCCAATGCCTACGGGGTCAGGCCAAGCCAAGAAGCAAACCGTGTTGAAAATAAATGAATGATCTTTATTAAATACAGACACACAATGTAAGCAACACACGCACTCAGATAACTAAGGAAAATAAATGTGTGAGTATGATAGTGGAATTTTCAGCGGGATAGTTGATTCGGGTGATACGAAACCTGTTCCTGAAACCTGGAAAGAAGATAGAGAGCGATGCTGTGGTTCGATGTGGCTCAGCTCGTGGAACTGAGGGGAAGCTGGCCAAGCAAAGTGGCAGCAAGGTGGTCTGGAACTCGGGAGTGATCCGAGGATGGTCTCGGAATCAGGGGGTTTTATAGAGGGAAATGCGACTGCAGGCTATGCCGTACTTGGGGAAAGCAATGCGTTTTAGGAGCTGGACAAAGCTTTGGAAAGGTCAGAATTTAGCATGATTAAGTTAAATCCAAATTGACAAAGAGTTAGCCAGTATGCAAATGCTCATGCTTGGCAGTTGACTATTCAGCTTGCCAGGGTGCCTGCTTGGGCAGGGAGTCCTTTGTAAACAGCGAGCATACATAGTGAGGGTGTTTGCAGAGAGGTCTCCTAAAGCAAGGATCTGGCTATTTCTGGCCTGCCTGGGTGGAGAATGGAATGTTCGGCAATTAGTGGCTGAGCCTAGTTCTGTGCTCGTCCGGGGGCCTCACAAACGCATGGAGAGGGGTGGTAGAAAAGATCCAAATTATTGATATCAAAATGATATCTAGGGGTATCTCCAAGTAGGCCTAAACTGCAGTAACAGAACCATGACAGTTAAAATGGAATAATAATTCTATAATCCTGTAGTGTGAATGGGCCAGAATTATAACACACACACCCCTACCTATCTTTGTTTATTTCCCAAATAAATTTTAATTATAAAAGTGCCACACAGGATCCTGACATGTTTATGTCAGTTTCTTTTGGCACTTACATAGGCCAGGCAAAGTAAGAGTCATTATGGCAAAAAAAAAAGAGAGAGAGAGAGCACCTTCACGATTAAAGTGGCTGTTTGCCAGAGAACAGCTGTGCAACCATCAATGATGGGAAAGGGAAAGTGAGGTTTAGGAGGAAGAGAGGTTGAAAGATGGGTTTGTCACACCATCCGCCACTAGCTTGCATTTGATGAGTGTTTCAGCTCCTGAAAAGATGTCTCAAGAATCACTCCACAAGATTCAATTGGCATGGAGGCCACTGGGGCACCTGCTGGCCAGCATGGCATTCCATCTTCTGACCTGTGAGTAAAATTTTCTCCCATTGAACAGTTGTTGTGGTCCATGAGGGAGGTAGGGGAGGAAAATAATCACTCCAACCTAGGACCATTTCCACGCTAGGCTGTTATAGCGCGATGATTCCACTTTCAACATCCTCTGGAATCCTGGGGTTTGCCAGGTGGCCCCTCCCAAAACTGCAAACCCCAGGATTCCATAGGATGTTGAAAGTGGAATCATCGCGCTATAACAGCCTAGTGTGGAAATGGCCCTTTCATTAATTCCTACTGCTCTGCGTTCATTCCTCAGCAGGGCTGAGATAATTTGTTCCCTGAGGAAAAGGATAAAATGACAACTCTTTCCCATTCCATATACAGAAAATGAGTAAAGTGATCATTTGGTCTTGCTTCATCCATGCAAATGGGACAATGTGTTTTACAATCTGGAGCTTGTAAAAATGACTGGATTATGGTTCCTGCTTGGCGAGTTGTAGTCCCCAAACAAAATTTTCCAACCTTCCCTAGAGGACAAGTGTCATGTAGAGGATAGGTGCATAGCACCCATACATTCTCCAACATATCACTGCTGCTTCTCCCAGCATCTGCCACCTTCGTTGGCTACTTCATTCTGCCTGCTGATTTGATAGGACCGGCCCTGTTCCTCAGGGGCCTTTCCATATCGTACAACAGTATGGTTTCATACTGTACAGCAACGTATTCCAGCTGTTTTCGTTTAATCTAGTTTAATTCTTTCACTCTGTGGTTTAATTTTTCAGATTGCCTTCCCATGCTCTCCTATGATATTGCATTGAACTACATCTGGCCACCCCCACTCTCTAACCAGGCATGGAGCACATGTAGCCCTACAGATGTTGTTGGCATAAGAGTTCCATCAGTCCAACTACCATAGCCAACTGACGGGGTGATGGGAGTTGTAGTCAAAAATATCTAGAAGGCCAAAGATTTCTCACCTCAAAAAGTTACAGAGCTAGATGAGGAGTCTTTTGAAGAGAAGAAAGCATAAAGAATGGTACCTGTATCTTAAAGATCAACAGCCCTTCGTGTGCTTTGCACTCTGCATATGCAACTTTCCAATAAATTGTTTCTTCTGGTACAGGTAGCTGCTCTTTGGGTTTAATTCCAACGCTGTCACCACCCAAGAATGTGATAATAAATGGAGAAAGGAAGACACTAGTAGTATGCCTGGTGAGAGACCTCTCGGAGAATTCTTCCAGGGCAGTTTGGTTTTCCAATGGAAATGGGAGCATGCTGGCATCTTCCGTCTATGGGATTTCCAAGGAACAAGATGGCACTTTCAGTGCAATCTCTCACATTTCCATCAGCACCCAAGATTTTGAGTCATGGGATACTATTGTTTGCTATGTTGTACACAACCAAACTTCACAGATATGGAACACCACCTCTCTTCAAATATCTGGTATTTATCAAAGCGGGGAGAAAGCAAATGTTACATGATTTTTAATGTCAGGCCTTTAGGAGATGATTTATAGCTATTGATTAGAGTAACTGAATTAAATGAAATCTTTGGTCTCTTGCATCTCATATGCCGAGAGAGCCTGGTTTATTGATTTATTTGTATTGTTTATTTGCAATGTTTCTAATTGGTGGTCAATCAACTGTGAAGGCAGTTCCCAGATTATGCTAATAGCACATGGTTTCAAGGACCTGATATAAAAGAGACTAAGACTGGAGAATAAAATAAGCAACTTCCACTTGGATGGATTTAAATAAGAAATTCTGGAAGAATTGATTCTGAGTGGAATGGCCACAAATAAATACACCTAAGAGAGGGACAAACTGATCAATATTAAGTACCAATAAAAAATTAAAGGTACATTTAAATTACCTGAAAGTGCAGCGTTTAAAAACACACACACACACATCTAGTTACAAAAGAATACAAACAGGCAAGAAGAACTTCCACGTCAGGAAATATGTCTAGGTTTTGCCAGTGCTAGCACCTTGGAATGCAACATTCCCCCCTCCAAAATGATGCCATATGTAAAAAACTTTTTAATTTTTTTCCAGAGAAAAATCTGAAATTTTTGGAAAATTTTAAAAAAACATCCAGCAATAGCTTAAAAATTAATTTTTGAATGGAAATGGTTGATTGATTTCTTTAAAAAGAATGATAGGCAATATGATGACAATGGGTTTTGACAATTAAATTCAGTATTATTAATAGAGAAATGTATTAAAGTAGATTTATAAGATGTATTCTGTTTGTTGTTTCAAAATGTTGTTTTTACATGGATTATTATTTTTAGATGAATGATCATTAGGATAAAGTGATCTAGAATAAGTTAATAAGTAATTAAGAACCTAAGTAAGTAATTAAAATAAGTGATAAGCAATAATTAATAATTATGGAATAAAAAGTATGACATAATAGGTGTAAATGTTTAAGTAATATGAACTGTTTGCAACAAAGGTGGGAAACAATTTCAGTTATGTTTTGTGAATATTTATTTCAGTTATGTATAGATGTCTGTCTATGGATGTATTTTCTTTTTGTTGCTTTTTGTTCTGTATGGATTGTGATTTTTTTTCATTTAATAAACATTTTAAAAATTAAAAAAAACTCCAGCAATAGCAAGCACCCTTTACAGACTGAAAGTCACTGTGTTACTTTAGGGACATAAAATGCATTATGGCTAACTTAGCATAAAATTACCACCTTAGCTATCTTAAAAGTACAGTTTAGTTACAAAACAATTACAAATTGCATTTGTTTTTTAAAATTTTAGTTAGCATTATGTTGGTTAGTCCCAATTCTTTAATTAATTGCTGAATGGAAACTGAATACATATGTAAATCATTGATTCAGTGGACCTAGTCTACTCAAAGCTAACAAAGTTAGGCCTTTATTTTTGTTGCAAAATCCTGAACTATAAGGAACATCTGAATAATAAAAAAAACCTCTTTGGCTTTGCCAGCTTGAGGAACAGGGAGACAAAAACCAAACCAGTGGAAACAAAAGAAACCACCAACCTTAGGCCATTTCCGCACTAGCCTGTTATAGAGCAATGATTCCACTTTCAACATCCTCTGGAATCCTGGGGTTTGCAGTTTCGGGAGGGGCTGGCTGGCCCCTCCCGAAACTGCAAACCCCAGGATTCCAGAGGAGGTTGAAAGTGGAATCATCGCGCTATAACAGGCTAGTGCGGAAATGACCTTAGTAAAACAAATAAAATTATAATATAAGATTGTTGTTGGGTACCTTCAAGTTATTTCCAACTTGAGGTTTACATGGCAAGATTGATTCAGAAAAGGGTTAGTCGTTGCTTTCTTCTGGGGCCGAGAGGGTGTGACTTGCCCAAGGATACCAGCTGAGTTTCCACTGCTGAGCAAGGATTCAAATCCTGGTCTCAAAAAGTTGCACTTCAAACAATCAAACCTAACAAATGCCACAGAAACAGCAGGGTTCTACATACTAATTAAAGAATCTTTCTTCTCCCAATCCATGCATGCTTAAGATCACAGCTTGGAAATGTTACTTTCTGGGCTACAACTCCCAAGATGCCACAATCAGCACAGCTACTCTTAAACTGCTACAACTACGGTAGTTCAAGAAATTAACATTTCTATGCTCCACTTAAGATCTTCCAGAAAAGCCTTTTACTGTGCAATAGCTCTAACCCGTTAATGGAATGTTTTGGGTGGGCATACGGACAGCAGTGTCTGCCATTGGCAGCCCTCTTATGGTTTCCTGCCTTTGCTTGCTTTTTGTTTGTTATTATTTCTTTTTTAAAAAACTGGCATAAACATTGTCTTTTGCTTAGTAGCCTAGGAGCCATCCATCTGGAAGCATGTGTGGATACTCCTAGGGGGCGGGGGGTGGGGGGAGCCTGGAATATTCATGAACAAATTTCGGTCACTTCAAACTGGTGTTTAATAACCTGGAAACAACCTGGTGGCGCAGTGGTTAAATGCCAGTACTGCAAGCCACAAGGTTGTGAGTTCGATCCTGCCGGGCTCCAAGGTTGACTCAGCCTTCCATCCTTCCGCAGGTCGGTAAAATGAGTACCCAGCTTGTTGGGGGCATGTATAGAAATGTTTCGAAATACATGCTATTTGTAAGTTGTTCGCCGCCTCGATCCATATGGAGAGGCGGGATACAAATAAATAATAATAATAAAAAAATAATGTAGAATGCAACAAAACAAAAGCTTGTAACAGAACAGGAGGGTTATATGTTTTCTTCCTCTAATGTCTTCTTTAATTATTTTTTTTAATAGAAAAAAGTACGGGGGAGTTGTGCCTAGATGAAAACCAAGGAGGTAAGAATATTTGTGTTTCCTTCCTTCCAAGATGTGGCCACATTAAGCATTTAGGAAAGAATTGTCATGCCTTGCTCCTTCACTTTTTACAGGGCATTAGCCCAATGCCAAATGCTGTCATCCTTCATTTTCCCATTTTTGCAAAAACCACTTTTATTTCAAAAAACTTTGCTCTGAAATGACCAAAAATGCCCTCGGGCGGTGTGAAGGCCATTTTCACCAATGTTTTGGGCCCACCCTGGGCCAATTAAGACCCCAAAGAGGCATTTTGCTGAAGTAGGAAGTCAATAGGAAATGACTACTGCCTGTTGCTAAATTAAAAAAAAGACTTTCCTACAGCTAAAATGGCCCCAAAAGGCCCCAAAACTTAGTGAAAATGTCTCCTAGATGAAAAAAAAAAATCAGAAGTGAGTGCAGTGACCCTGCAAGGCCTCTTGGGGGGGCTACCAGTCCCCCCATTTCTATTTTAGACAGAGGGCTCCTAGCATTCCCAGTTGAAAGGGACTGTGGAGATACTCCATATTTTTTTCCTTTTAACATACTTCTTTGTATGTCAAAAGAAGCACAGAAGAAGCAGTTATGGTAGACGTGCAGTTTTGGGTCAGTCTAGATGACCTCTGGGTGTAAGGGAAAAGCAGTTAATTTTCTCTGCAATTGAAGTCCCTCTGTGTTAGAAGGAAAGACAAAGGAACCTTGTATAACGGAATGTTATCGGTTTAGTGTGACGTGCTAGCTATTGGCAGCGTTACAGAAGATTTGCAACATTTTGTAGACACTGGTGGGAACACATCAGTTTTCTTTCTTGAACATGTGATATTTGCACTGGAAATGTATAAATTGCTGTGAATGTAAAGGGGCGGTGCTCAATCTTTTGGGAATGATCCCACTGGGACAATAAACAATTTTCTTAAACTGTGGATCTCTATCTCTGTTCTGCTACACAGTGAGAAATCACAGTGGGCTCACAAGTGGAAGATAATGATGTTTGCTCTCTTCTCCATTCAAATTCTATGAATACATGGGGGTTACTTACTATACAACACTTGTTTGGAAAGGAGAGAGATAATAGTGTTGCTCAAAAGGGGACTAATTAAGAGTCCCTCAACCCTTAGTTTTAGATAAAAATGTTAAGCAGTGTTGTGTTGTTTAATGTGATAATGTTCCTCCATGGGTTAAGTATAAAGAAGTCTACTCAAGAGATGCAGACAGTATAAAAATTCATTCCTTATAAAAGTGTTAACAGTTACTATACTGTTCTTGTTGTGTGCCTTCAAGTCTTTTCTGATTTATGGCGACCCTACCATGGGGTTTTCGGAGGCTGAGAGAGTGTGATGAACACAAAGTCACCCCATGGGTTTCCATGGCTGAGTGAGGAATTAAATCCTGATCTCCAGGGTCATAGTCCAACGCTCAAGCCACTACTAGCTCAAGCCACTACACACCATGCTAGCTCTCACCTGCTGTATACTGTAATGTTAAGAATGTACGATGCCTTGCATGCAATATAAGGTAAATATCCTGAGATTACAATACTGTTCAGGAGCTGGACATCCATGTGGCAAAAAGGTGATAAAAAGGTACCCTCAGTCAGATACAGACTGACTAACAAATGGCAAAATACCCCCAAATCCCTCAGTCTAAAGCGATAGGGGTAGGGAACCACACTTGTTTCAGATGACTATAGCAACTGTACTGATGCACACATACATTTCAAAACTTACCACTATACTACTGGATATTTCTATGCTTTGTTTTGTTAGCCCTGGACCAGACATTGTCTCTGGAAGTTTTGTATAACCGCACACAGCTGCTGCTTCTTTTGACCATCAGAATGTTGCTGTTCAAGATTCTTCTGTTTGATGTGCTGATGACCTGCAGCATCCTTTACAAGAGGTAAGCCTAACTTCAGCATGCAACTTAGGCCATTTCCGCACAACATTCTTATAGTGCGATTATTCCACTTTCAACATCCTATGGAATCCTGGGGTTTGCAGTTTCGGGAGGGGCCACCTGGCCCCTCCCGAAACTGCAAACCCCAGGATTCCATAGGATGTTGAAAGTGGAATAATCGCACTGTAAGAATGTTGTGCGGAAATGGGCATAGTGTTAAACCAACCCAAACCATGAGGGAAGGAGGTGAAGAAACTGATCATAAATTTAAAAAATATATATTTTAAAATATAGCCAATGGTTCAGAGGATCTAGAACACATCACCTCAGTGTATAGTCCAATATTTAATGGATGAAAACCCACACGGTGTGCCCAAGCAACATCAGGATGGTCAAGATGACAGGCATTATTAAAGAGGAAAAATACACATGCTAGAAGAGGCTGCAACGATTTGCTTTTGCCTGAGCATAATGGGAAAGGCAAGATTTCACCCCCTCTTCTCCTCCTACTCCACTGAGTTGAGTGCAAACTACTTTTGCACCTAAAACTCAGGCTGCAGGAACTGAAGTTGAGCTGAGACCAAAAGGGGAAAGTGGGAGGAAAACGGGGGCAGTTTAAAGGCAACTCAAACATTGAGATGATAGAGGATTAATTGGGACTGTTCCTGACAAATTGGAAAAGTTGGAGGGTGTGCCCAAGGACCTGGCAGAACTCAGAAATCTTTGTTGGACTACAACTCCCAGAATCCTGCAACAAACATGGCTTTTGAGAGTTCTTGTTACAGGAAGCCTCTACTTTTTGACACCCTTTTAGCTGATGACTCACTCTTTTGATGCTTCCAAATTAAGAACAAGTTCCATTAATTCATCAGGGGTTCCACTTGGTTCTTCTTGCCTATGGAGGCTCATTTGGAACTGACTGCAAACTTATGCTTCTTGCATAAGTAAGCAGGTGGAGGTAGCAAGGCAGCTGAGAGATTTTGCAAGCTGCTTGCATGCACGGTCAGTAAAAAATGAGCCTTCATTAAGTCTTTCATGCTCCCCACAGTACAGTACAAGAGTTCCACTTTTCAACCAATTCAGTTTTTTGACGGTGCTTCAGCCCCTAACCAGTCAGATGAGCAGGAGAAGCCTGTATTATTATTATGGGAGACGGTAGATAATGGATGGTGGGAAGCTCTCCTCCTCAAACATGCCCGACCCCCTTCTCCGTACATATACATATATACATACACACACACACGTACATACAGAGGAATTCACAGAATAATTACAGTAATCCCTCCATATTCGCTAGGGTTAGGAGCACTGGACCTCCATGAAAGTGAAAAAAACGTAAATAACTCTAGGGCCTCCCAAACCATATTTAACACACAAAAAAGTATCATCACCCTATTCAACCCACCATGGATTCCCTTGAGGCTTCAGAGTTCCTTCGCAAGACAGAAGTTGGTGGCTGGTGGGCCTTACTGCCACCCCCACTGCTGTCCCAATACCATTTTTAATAGGGATTCACAAGCCACGTTCACAGTTTCTCAGTCTCATGAGGCTTGCAGTCCCTATTACAAATGGCATAGTGAGGCAGTAGAGGTGACAGCAAATAATCCATGAATAGTCAAATCTGCAAAAGGGAAAGTTGCAAATGTTGAGAGCTGACTATACATGCTTTCCTGAGCTTCTTGAAGGAAGTGCAGGGAATTCCTCTTTTCACAGCCTGACCAAATGTTCTGGAACAAGACCCTGGTCCCTTTTGTGCTATATAGTTATAGCACTTTGATCCCCCTTTAACTGCCATGGTTCCATCTTACAGAATCTTGTGGTTTGTAGTTTGCAGAGGGGCTTAGGATTCTTCACCAGAGAGCTCTAGTACCTCAAACACCACAAATCCCAGGATTCCTTAGGAAGCAGCCATGCTTGTTAAAGAGAGATCAACATGTTATAATTGTGTAGCAGAAAAAGAAAAACGTATATATTGAATCAGTTGAGATTTGGGATGTCCAGTCTCTCTCTATTTCTCTATCTTGGTCTTTTTGCTGACCAATCACACATATCTGTTGTCATGAGAATAATGTGAGGCTGAACTAATTGGAAGACAGGTTGTATAAAAATATTACTACCACTCCTGTTCCTGCTGCTAATAAAATCTAGTCTAATAATTTTCTTTCAGATAAGGCATCTCATCACAAACCCACAACTATTCTGCAATTCATCCACATAGAAGATCAAAGCTGATTGTGTCCTTACATATTGTCTCTATGGTGAGCAAGAGAGCACTGGACTAGGAGTAAATTTAATTAGCAGCTTGAGTTTAAAAGAAGAAACTCCAGATGGGAAAGCATAGTATGTATAATGGATAAAACAGAATTCTGCACTTGGACAAAGAAGGAGAAGATTAGATTTGAGTGCTGGTTCGAATACAGAATAAGAAACAGACATTCTTTTTAGCCATCTCTACTTTTGGACCTTCTATTTGATTCTTTTGGGGTCTGAATTTGTCAGATCAGGATTGCCTTCAAGTACCACCAGTCAAATGAAAAGACATGACCATCTTTTTTTAACAATTTTTTGTTATAAGAACTAAGACAAAAGGTGTGATAGAAAACAAGGAAAGGTTGCAAAATAAAAGATTACCATATTTGGATCCCTGTAAATTCTGGACATGAGGGAGAATGTTTACATAATGAAAGCTTCATCTGGGAGCATCCCATGATTAAGCCAGTCATCTGCGTTGTGACAGAAGCAAGTGACATAGATAACCAGGTCTGTCACCCTTTCAATAGCCTTGTCTAGGAGTGTGATGTTATTGTGAAGCTTATCTCTTGATTATGGACTAGAAACTGTGCTGCCCTCGGTGTTGCTGAACTGCAGCTCCCACCATATTCTCCAAAACACAAGAACATGGGGAGCCATACAACATCAAAGTATGGTCAAGATAGCAAAATATATTAATGAGGAAGAACAACAAGCTAGGAGAGGCTGCAGCAGTTTGCTTTTGTTGAGTCTTTTGAGAAAGGCAAGATTCGACTCATCTCTTCCCTACTCTTGCTGAATTAATTGAGTGGGGAAAGTGGGACATTTTAAAAGCAGCTGAAAAAGTGCTTTTAAAATGTGTCCCAGTGTGAAAATATTGGAAGGCATGCAAATCCTTCTATACTGACAAGTGGGCATCTGCAAAGCCTTCTTGGGTCACTTTACAACAGTGATGTAGACTCGAGTTGATTGACTAGGAAGTTGCTTCAGAAACTCGACTTGGATTTGATTCGGCAATAAATGATGCACTTACTTGACTTGACTCAAGACTTGTATATTTTTAGTGACTGACTTGCTGCCCTTGGTTCAGTAACATAACACATTAATTGAGAAACCTTATGAATTTGAACAGCGCTTCCATCTCTTGTCGCCTACTGGTCACATGAAAATCCATCTCAAGCCCAAAGTGTGGGCACATTTCTCAGAGGGGAACAGCAAATGTGTCAGGCAATGGGCTTGAGGCAGACCCCCACTGCATATTGTAGGAACCTTCTAAAACTTTTCCTACAAACAGAGGACAAGACTCACCCCCAGAGTGCAGAGTGCATTTCTCAGAGGGGAACAGCAAATGTTTTAGGCAACAGGCTTCAGGAGGAAGGATACTTCCTTCTAAAGCTTCAGTAATGGGGAGTAAGAAGGATCCTATTCTCCACTTCTCAAAAATTCTCCAGCTTCAGAAATGGGAAGTAAGAATGATCCTATTCCCCACTTCCAAAGCTGCAGACACTTTTATTGCCATTGGCACAAATGCCTCCAGCTGTGGGAAGGGGGAGTAAGAAGGATCCTATTCCCCATTTCCAAAGCTGCAGATGGCAAAATTGCAAATGTGCAGGTGCAACTCTACTTCGATTGTTAAAACCGACTTTATTGGACTCTGTCCAGAAATTCTAGAATATAGGTTGGGGTATAAAGTTGGCTCCCAGATTTGAGACTTGACTTGAAAGTATCTTCAAAGACTTGAGACTTGACTTGAGACTTGGGCCCTATCCGCAGCTTACCTGCGTCCGGCACAGTCGCACAGGGATCACGTGAGCAGCCTCTTCCGCGAGGCACTTGCGTCCCTGCTGCTCCTGCTGAACAGCAGCTGCCTGCAGACCAGCAGGCAGCATGAGGACTCCACTTCTTCCTTCTGCAGCGCAGCCGGGTATTTTCCCAGGCTGCGCTGGGGTAGAAGCACAAGGGGCATGGCTCCAGAGGCTCTGCACCAACAGTAAGTGTGGGGGGGGACCCGGAGCGATGCGCAATCACGCATCCTTTTTGGCCAAAAGCCGAAAACGATTTATTGCACAATCAGTGCCTGCTGGCCCCGGCAGCATCATGTTACCCTGATTTCTGGGGTCCCTTGGGGGACACTTCAATGTGCTCCACATGATAAGGAATGGAAATTAGCCAGAGCACAAGCAATAGCAATGCGAGAGGCAGGGTAACCTAGCGGGGCCTTTTTACCGTTTTTACGGGGTCAGGCCAAGCCAAAAACCAAACAAAAATGTTCAATAAATGATTTTATTGAAGGAAAGTCTCATGCAGCAACGCAATCACTCACACATTCACTCAAGACCTATTAAGAAGCAAAAGAGAGGAAACTGAAGGAGTGTAGCTGGGGTGATACTGCACCTTTGTCCTGAAGTCCTTGGTCCCGGGAAAAATAGCGGAGAAGTAGAGCTCAGCACGGAGAGGGATGACGGGATCACTCAATGGATGGAGCAATGGTCTGCTGGGATGACCGGGGGTGATCCAAAGAACCACTCAAAAACTGGGACTATTTGTAGAGGAAAAAGTACCTGCTGGGCTAATCCTTTCCCGGGGAGAACAATGGGTGTTGGAGCGCTAATGAAGCTCCACGATGGTAATTTCCTTTGTGTGTTGAGATTGCAAGGTGTTGCCAAAGTCTCAGGATCTTCGGCTGTGTTAGTTTGTGGTGTGACTTCATGTAAATTGTCCTTGCCTGATGGAATATTTGCTAAACTTGGGGTAGACACGCTAATCCCCTCAAGTCAGCGTCTCGGGGCTGAGGACCCTTTGTTTATTGTGGATTTACACATCTTGAGGTCTCCTGGGGCTACGTGACTGGCGATTTTACTGGCCTGACCTGGTTTTCAGTCTTTTGACCATGCTTGCCTACGTGCCCCTTTGGGGGATCTCTCTGGCACACAGAATCATATTTTAATATCAAAATTGTAGACCCCGGGATAGGGTTTCTCCAGTGGAGTAATAGTCACACAATTGCAGGATGTCATGCGGAACGGTCCTCACAATCGCACGATGCTCTGGAGGCCCTTTCGCATGACAAATGCTGTGCGAAAAGGGCCTTGGAGGAAAAGATTAAAATACATCACTGTTTTACAATAAATTTGACGGTCCTATATCTTCACAAAACTCCTTTTGCTGCAACATGAAGCTTCAATTACAAACTCAGTTATCTGGGGTTAGAAGTAAGTCAGTTTACAGACGTTACTGAGATGTATGAAGCATGTTGCGATGCATTTTCATATGCAGTAAGGCTGCTCCCTCAGGCAACTGATTTTTATGTCAAAGCAAATAAAGAAGTGAATTTAGGACTGGGAAGCACATTTAGTTTACAACTGACCATTCCATAGTGAAACTAAATGTATACAATATTATAAAGGCAGCTAGATGATTAGCATAAAGTATATTTCAAGTAAATATAAGGATTAAATGGATATCCTCCAAAATGTATTAACCATTAATCTTTAAAACATGTGTCCTTTAACAAGTACACTCAGAAGCTGGATAAACTGTACTTATGATGAAGGGTTGAAAGTTTTCCTGAAGAACTGTAGTAATGATAAACTTCTAAATAGCAAAATCAACCTTTATCCAATCTTCAAAATGTATGTCCTTTAACAAGAAAAATGACAAATTAAACATGCTATAATGAAGAGCTGTATATGTAATATGTGATGAAAACTGAACAAGCTTCATTGAAGAGTTGTGGTTGTGATAACAAAGCCCGTTGTAGAGATAAGTACGAACGACCATTTCTGGAACTTTGAAGTTGCAGAAGAAAAGATCTTCATTAATAATGAGAAACAGTTAACATTTTCCAATTTATATTCCTAGTATTTTCCAGACTCCAAGAAGCTAGTTCATACAGGCAATGAACATAATGAACAAATTAAACCTTTAACAAAGTATAATAAATAACAAAAACTAGATTCAACAGAGACAAAATACTTACTCTGCGTGGAATTTACTTTTATCAAGACACATATGCAACTGTGAAGGTTACCCACAATTTATACAACTACAAGCAACTTAATGACTATAATTTGTAGGTGGTTAGATAACAGAGCTGCCCAGTTGGTAGAAAATTAACTAAAGGCACAACTCAGATAATCACACGTAAGTAAGACGAAAACATTCCTCTTGGAAAGTTAACACAGCATACAGTATATAATGAGCCCCCACTAAGAGACCTTGTAGCAGAACTGAGATAGAGACCCACGGTTTTAAAAAAAATAGATTTATTGTGCACAATGTCCCAGTGAGATCCTTTCTCAAAAGTCTGGGCCCCGCTTCCTTACATTCAAAGCAATTTATACATCTCCAGTACAACTATATCACATGTTCAAGAAAACAAACTGATGAGTACAGAGGTTCTCACCAGTGTGTGCCAACAAAATGTTGTAAATCTTTTGTAACGCTGCCAAGAGCCAGCACGTCAAGCCAAACTGATAACATTCCATTACACAAAGTTCTTTTGTCTCCTTTAAACACAGAGGGACTTCAATTCCAGAGGAAATTAACTGCTCCTCCCTCACACCCAGAAGTCATCTAGGCTGACCCAAAACTGCATGTCCACTATAACCTGATGTTACCCTGTATTGTGGGGGTCCCGGGAGGGACGCCCAAAAGCAAACAAAAACACAAGATGGGGAAATTAACTCGAGCACTCTCTTAAGCTGACGAGAGGCAGGGTAACTTTAGCTGGGATCTTTTACCCTATGTATACAGCGTCAGGTCAGAAGAGCAGTCAGGCAAAGTTTTAAAATAGTAAAAATAGTTTTATTAAAGGACAAACAACAGAAAATACACCACAAGCACACAGCTAACTAGAAATGAGAGTTTTCAGGGGGAATGGGTGATACAATACCTTTTCTCATAGTCCTGGAGAAAACAGAGAGTTGCAGGGAAGAAAGCTCAACGCGATTCGCTGAGGGGCGACTCACTGGACAAACCGACAGCAAGGCAGGATAGCAGTCCGGAGTGTTCCGAGAAGTCCAAGGGACAAGTGTTCCAAGAAGGGAGGCAGACTCAGATGTTGGGAACTGAAGGGACAACTTCACTGGACAGGGCGGCAGCAAGGCTAGATGGAAGTCCAGGGCGATCCGAGGTGTGCTCGGAATCGGAGACCTTTTATAGGGTGGATTGTGCCTACAGGCCATGCCATGCTCGGTGAGAACAAAGGAACTTTGGAGCGGGACAAAAGCGTTGGAAAAGGTCAGCTTTTACATGATGAGCTTAGCGCTGGACGACAATAGTATGGCCAGTATGCAAATGGCTCAGCATAAAGAAAGGGCCGGCTCTCGGCCGAGCGTCTTTGTGTAAAGTTGCGCTTAAGCAAGGTGTGTCTGCAAGAAGACGGTCCCTGAAGCAACAGAGAGGCATTAATCTGCCTAAGTGGGGACTGGAATGTCCAACCATTAACGGCCGCGCCTGTTTACGTGCTTGTCCGGTGGCCCTTGCAAACACGTGGAGCAGGGTGGCAGAGAAAGGTCAAATGAAGGCCAAGTTTGATATCAAGAGATATCTAGTGCTCTCACCAGCATGACATAACCGTGGTAACACAGACAGCACAAGAGATGCAAGATTTTATAGATAAACAGACAAATCAAGACCATCATTAAACCCATGGGAATGATAGACTGTAGTTGTATATCCAAAAAACCCCTCTTTGGAGAAGTTTATGAAGTAAAGAGAGACTGGGCTGAATTCATTCTATAACTAAACAAAACTTTAAAAACTCTGGAGAATGCTTGTATTTGATCAAATGTTCTGTGAGTGGACTGTCCAAAGTGTGATTCCTAATTTTGTCTTGCATTCTGTTACTCTTGGCTTCAAGGATCTAGATGTTTGGCCAACATATATTTTAGAGCATGGAGACAAAATTATTTATATCAGATGATATGAAACTGCAATTAATGAGAAATTTTAACTGGTACGTTTCCTTAGTAATGGAATGTATAAACCATCTAATCTCTAGATATTGTTGACAGCAAGAACAATGTCCACATCTAACATCTCAATGTGCTAGAAATTAACCCAGTCATATCGAAAAAATATCTGTACATACAGACATATCTTGGAAGTCCTACATAGGAACTTTGGCACAGCCAGGAATATTTTGAACTAAATGACAATGTTTAAAGATGATTTGCTTTATCCTGTGGGAAACGCAGATGTAAAGTAATTCTTTTATAAGACTATGGCTAAAATATCCATTGGCTAAAATATCCAATATTCAAAATATTCCTGGCTGTGCCAAACTTCCTATGTAGGACTGCCAAGATATGTCTGTATGTACAGTAAAATCTGCTGTCCAAATTCAAAAAAGTACTAAAGACCTATCTCTTCCAGCAGACCCACCCAGTCTATTCTTTTTTTTTAATTTTTTTTATTTTATTGATTATACAGAAAGAAAAAAACATAACACAAACACAAAAATAAAACACCATGTGATACAACTAATAGTAAAACAAAAAGATTTCAACCAAAAGCGAACTTACATTATTATTTCTCTCTTATATAATTACAATCAAAAACTTATTCAGCTTATTCTATATCAGAGTACTTATATATTTTTATTACCTATCTCTGATTCTTATTCTCATTATACTCATTATTATTATAGTAATATCATTCTTAATTCTATATTTTTCCCTTAAATTTAATCTAATGCTATTACTAAATATAATCTTTTTACTTAACATATTAAACTATCTCTAAAGGTAAACCCACTCCCCAAAGCCGATTATATTTTAACTTTTTTTTTTGGTTTTTTTGTTTTTTGTTTTACAAAATTAAACAACTCAACTCCAATTTAAACAAAAACACCACATTATTGTCACAAAAAAAAGGTGAATAAACCCACCCCCAGAGCCAACTTTTTATTTAATCCACTTTCCAAAATTGCCATTCTTCTTGTGAAAGGGTAGCTTTACCATCTCTTATCAAAGCTTTTTCCAAAAATATTTTCCAATTTTCTTCAAAATCATTCCCTTTTACTAAGCCTTTCATCACCCAGTCTATTCTTAATTATATTTTTAACCGCGCTTTTCATTGTACTTGTACTTTTAATTATGATATTTTCAATTACGATATACTTGTATTTCAAATGGATTTGTGGTTTTACTGTATCTTAGCCATAGGCCGTTTCTGCACTGGATTGTTATAGCGCTATGATTCCACTTTCAACCTCCTAGGGACTCCTGGGGCCATCCGGCCCCTCCCTAAACTGCAAACCCCAGGATTCCCTAGGAGGTTGAAAGTGGAATCATCGCGCTATAACAGTCCAGTGCAGAAATGGCCATAATTTGTTTCCAGTTGTACCTATGTTGCACCCTACTTCGAACCTGAGGAGAGGCAAGTAATAACTACAAATTTATTAGTATTATTATTTATTGTTGCTGTTGCCATTACCTTACTGTTAATCAGGTAATGGAAGCTGAACACAAAAACCCAGGGAGGGTCAAGCCTTTCCCCTCAAGTTGCCTGGCTTGCATCTCCTCCGGATCAGCTTTTGCCAACTGACGCCCTCCAGTCAGGTTTACTACAACTCCCATCATCCACAGTAAAGACAAGTCCCACCACACCCCGCGAGCACCAACTGGGAAAAACACAAACAGCGCATGCGCCTCCGATGGCTTTTCGTAAGGAATGACGCGAGCCTTCCAAGCCCGGTCGAACCCTGAGAAACACCAATCCCGGAAGAGCGCAATCAACGCTCCAATTGGGTGAGCTGGGACGCGAGCGCGCTTTCGGCTCTCCTGATTGGAGGAGCGGGATTGCTCTGTGCTTCTCCGATTGGCTCTTTCGGAAAGGGACCGGAGCCTCCTGTCTGCCGGTTGGGCTGAACGCGACACGCTCTCGGCGGCGATTGGTCGAGGCCTGGGGTTGTTATAGTTACGCGGCGAGAGGCAGGAGGTTCCCGGAAGCTCAGGTGGGGAGGAAGTGTGTAGGGGGCCGGCGGCGGCGGCGGCGTGGCAGCCTCCCGCGGGGTTCCCAGTGGCTTCCGGGGACCCCATGGCGGCGATCTGGGTGATCCTCCTCCTAGCCCCGGTCCCTGGGCGGGGGGGCGCGGTGGCCGAGGACGGCGACTGGGTCAAACTGCCCAGCAAATGCGAAGGTGAGATCGGGGGCGGGATTCGGAGGGGAGCGGACGGGAAGTGAGGGAGCGCGATGGAATCGCTACGATCTTCATCGTCGCTAATTGGGGGCTTTGGGGTCAGCTGTCATCATATGGGTGGGTCCGTGGCTTCCTTCATTGACCCTGTCCGGCTGATAATCTTGACCTTGGATCTAAACCCATTTCCGCACTAGGCTGTTATAGCGCGATGATTCCACTTTCCACCTCCTCTGGAATCCTGGGGTTTGCAGTTTCGGGAGGGGCCGGCAGGCCCCTCCCGAAACTGCAAACCCCAGGATTCCAGAGGAGGTGGAAAGTGGAATCATCGCGCTATAACAGCCTAGTGCGGAAATGCCCCCAGAATGAGGAATATGTGAACTTCCCGATGTTGTTGGACTGTAACATCCATTATCCCTCACTATGGGCCATGCTGGATAGGGCTGGATGGGCATTGTAATCCAACGATGTCTGGAGGGCTGCAAGTTGTCCACCACTGCTCTAAATCTTTTCCGTATTCTTTGTCTTAGCGTTTCATGAAAGTGATAAGTAACAAAACAGTGTGAGAAGTGAAGTAGAAATGTGCTTTAGGAGCGGGACAGGACCTGTACGGATTCTAATCTAAACCCATCAGAGTTCCCTTAGAAGCCCTCATTGTCTTTGAGAGCCAAGTCACACATTGCACAATTCATGTCTGGTGTGTCCTTATCATAGAATCATAGAAATGTAGAGTTGGAAGAGACCACAGGGGCCGTCCAGTCCAACCCCCTGTCATGCAGGAACACCCTCAAAGCACTCCCGACAGATGGCCATCCAGCCTCTGCTTAAAAACCTCCAAGGAAGGAGACTTCACTGCACTCCGAGGCAGCAGATTCCACTGCCGGACAGCCCTGACTGTCGGGAAGTTCTTCCTGAGGTTCAGGTGGAATCTCCTTTCCTGCAGCTTGAATCCACTGCTCCTTGTCCTGGTCTCTGGAGCAGCAGAAAACAAGCCCTCTCCCTCCTCTACGTGGCATCCCTTCAAATATTTAAACATGGCTATCATGTCCCCTCTTAGCCTTCTCTTCTGCAGACTAAACATACCCAGCTCTCTAAGTCTATCCTCATAGGGCATGGCTTCCAGGCCTCTCACCATTTTGGTCGCCCTCCTCTGGACTTGCTCCAGCTTGTCAATATCCTTCTTGAATTGGGGTGCCCAGAACTGGACACAGTATTCAAGATGGGGTCTAACCAAAGCAGAGTAGAGTGGTACCAGTACCTCCCTCGATCTAGACACCATACTCCTATTGATGCAGCCGAGAATTGCATTGGCTTTCTTGGCTGCCGCATCACACTGCTGACTCATGTTCAGCTTGTGGTCTATGAAGACTCCTAGATCCCTTTCACACGTACTGCTATCCAGCCACGTGTCCTTCTGTATAGGCAGGAGTATAGAGTTTGTGTTTAGATTGTATCAATGGCTGCATACTTTTTAATGTTTGGTTGGCTATATTTCTGATTTTTTTAGTGTGTGTATGAAATACACTTGAATGGATTTTCACTTGTGTGTAGTTCTTGCATATAGTGATTTACACATGCGTGTCACACTGTTTCCTGCATGTAGAAAGTGGGTTGAATCTATGAAGTTTGTCAATATTCCCGTGCAATGAACGGAAACAATCTGTTTCTGAATGAAATAAGAAAGGTTAACTGTTCTGAGCTTTTGGTGTACTATATGACTATATAGTAAAAAGTATTCTTCCAGGTTAAGAAAGCAAGATCTGTTGGCCTGTAGTTCCCATCTTCTCTAGCCCACAGGGCTGTGAGGAACCGTCTTAACACATACAGGACATCAAAAAGGAAATCTGGAGAACAAAGGGCCATAGAAAGGGAGCTCTTAAATGTCTGAATGAATAACAAAATATAACAGAGACATAAACTTTGAAGATGAGACTGGAAGGGAACCAATGAAGAGCTAAAAATGGAAATACAATGAAGCATTTGTTTCAAGCCTACTTTGAATGGCTTATAGCAGAAAGACTGCATGAAGCTTTCACCTGCAGCAAAACAGTTTGACAGCAGAATGAGTTGTGCGTAGGATCATTTGTGGAAGAAGAACAAAAGATGCTTTCTTGAGGACGTTGAAAATCATTTCTATTTCTGTTTGAGGCAGCATGAAATCCAGATGAGTGAAGTGTAGGGGTGGTGATCTCAAAGGGAAGAAGGCAGCTCATCTCAAAATGGTCAACACTACATCATCCTTTGGGAAAAGGAATGTGTACAGAACCAAGGAAGGAATGACGAATAAGACAAAGTTACGGATGGTGTAGGAGTGCCAGTAGGAGACAGTAGAATCAGTGAAGAAGGAGGAAGGTGATTTTCAGTGAAGAAGATAACAGTTTCAGTGAAGAGGATGGCCTGAGCGAAGGAAAGGTTGTAACAAGTTTCTGAGCGTTAACAAAAGAAATGATGCTATATTAATCTGTGGCTATTTATGTATTTATATCAACCTACTGTGATAATGGGGCTTCCCATTATCGAGACTTGGCTGAGGGGAATACTTCCCTCTTCAGGTAAACCAGGGGTTAATGGGGTGTTGGGGTTAGGTTACACTTTTTATTGTGGGTCAGCCTCACAGATCACGGGGAAAGAATTGCCCAATCAAGAGAAAAAAGGTGAGCATCTTCGAGATGCTTCGATGGAGAAGTTATAAAAATCCTTGAGAGACCATGTGGGAGAGAGACAACAAAGAAGCCTCCTGGAGATGAAATCTGTGCCAGTAGTAGACTGCAGGCCCTAGGCCTCGCCTCCTGGCTTCATGCTTCTCTTAGACCATCTAAGCCTGTGAACCCAAATGTGAGTAGCTAGAATATTAGGTAGTTAGTCGCGTTAGGGCTTTTATTATTTTGGAGGTTGGCTGATCTTAAGAATGTATCTGTTTTATAACTACTTGTAACTTAAGTGTACCTGAGAGGGGGAGCCTCTCATGAGTATTATTGTCTTGTTTACTTGCATGCCTTATAATAAATGCTTTTCTGTAAAACCTCTGTTTCCTCTCCATTCCCATGCCATTCTTCGTGCTTAGATAGGACTTCTCTCACTCAGAAATGGGAGGTGAGGGAAGGGAAAGGTCCTTAAGCATAGAGATTGTCAATCCACTGAGCAGGGTCCCACTGTACTGTTCAGTTAATTCAGAATTCAGTGAGTGGTGGCAGCATGAGAATTAATGAACGCTGGGGAATTTTCTGCTTCTTTTCAAGGGTAGAAGTCAGTCTTGGGGGGCTGGAAGTAAACTCAGTATGACACCTACATAGCAAAAAAAGCTCTGGTACAGTGAACTGTGGGGATAACTTTCCACAAATTGGATATCCTTTAAGAGAGGAGGAGTACCTATAATGTGAGGTTTTCATGGTGTTGTATTAAAAGAATGAGAGGGGACAAGATGTGAAAAACAGCTTTTTACCAAAAATGGAAGTAAAGAGTAAATGAAATAAGAAAAGAGGAAGCAGCAGCAGTTGTAGCAAAGGTTTACTGAAGTGAAAGCTGCTGTGGGTGTTTATAACTGGAGAGTTGGACTTGGACTGGAGAAGTGTGAGTTCAGTGGAGCTCACTTTGTGAACGGGGGGGTTATCAAACATAGTTGCTATCCCAGAGGCCCTGGAGAAAGAATGAAATTAAAATTCATTGTAGGAAAATGACTTAATTGGCATTTGTTGGCATGATATCTTTACTTACGTTGTAGCTATTTTGAAGATGGATTAATGGCTAAGTGGGTTGGCCTCTGTCTTTGTCTAATGTTCTGTTTATAGCAGGGATTGTTGGCCATGCTAGCTACATCTGATGGGATTTTGAGTTGTACTTGCAGAAGACCATAGGTTCCCTCAGTCTTGGCTTAGAGAATTGGGTTGAATCTTTTGATCCTATGGTACTGTGATACTGTTAAGCGTGTGGATACAGTTCCTTGGAGCCATGTTACAGAACTTTGAATGTAACCAAATAAGGTAAAAACCACTTGATCAGCTTGCCGTATTTTAAAAAAAACCTTCCACAATACCATACAGAAGGAAGGGATCCTCCATGTTAGATTCTTGCTGCTTTTCCTGGTTTCTCAGCACAGGTGGTCATCAGACATTGCTCCTGCTGTAAGAACCTTTCGTATCCATTTGCCAGTTTTCCCTGGTAGAGTGGTGGATAATTCTCTTAAGAGGATTTTTCTTTGTTCAGAAGAGATATACAACTGGGAGATGAGGTGAAGAAGACTTGAAAGTTTAAAAGGGAGATCTAATTAAAAAATATTTGAGGAATATTTTATTATGCAACACTGGAGAACACGTTATTATACAACACTGGAGAAACATCTGGGGAGCTAAAGATTCCCCGGTTTCTCCTTAAAGGCCTCTTGCACACAAAGCTGTTGAAGACGCTCCTCAGATTCTTTGTGTGCTTTTCTTCTCTGAAGATAAGAATGAAAGGTTCTTACTGTGCTTCACATGTGAATTGACTGCCCTAGTGCCAAGATGTATGTGTTAGTAGAAGCACTGCTTTTGAGAGTGGTCAGTATTAATAATGTCTTTGTAAGTGACTGTGAGAGCCAGAAAACCCCGTGATAAATTTGCCTTAGGGTCGCCATGAGTCGGAAACAACTTGAAGGCATGCAGCAGCAACTGACTGTACTTTCTCCCTCTAAGTTACCTCTCATTTCAATGTCTGTAATCTCACCTGAAAATGTATTTATATATGTACTTGAAATTCTGCATACCTCTTCATATGTATCTGATGGTGGATTGTAGTACATGAAACCTTATGCCATAATAAATTTGTTTGTCTTTAAGGTGCCACAGGATTCTTTGTTATCATCTCAAAGGACTGATTTGCACCCCATAGCAGAGGCCCATTTTTACATATCTGAGGGATTCCAGAACACTTGTGTTTGATTCATTCATTCATATTCTGCATTTTCAGGGGTACAAGTAAAATATTTATTTTTGCCTAAAACAATGCCATTTGTAGTTTTTTAAAGCAAGTGTGAATGTTTTTACTTTTTTTCTGTTACACGTAGTCTTTTGTTCAAAGCTTAGGAAAGTTACTTTTACTGGAAGACATACTGACTGTGACATCCTGGGAGTTTGGGTCCAAAAAGTAACTTCAGAAATTTGCTTTTGTTCATCTTGGCTTGAATCACCCCTAGACATTTTCCAGAGATGTCACTTAGCTACTTGTGAACTTTTAAATTTTTTTTTTAGTGATTGATTACTGTGCCATCTTTGCCGTCTACAAAAACATACCCCATTTGGTACAATAGAACTGATACTTTGACAAGAAACCCCAGTCTACCTATCTTTCAATCAACAATATTTATCAGTACTTTCTAAATGTTCTGCATCTTATCTGTCTTCAGTGTGCAAGTATGTGGCTGTAGAACTGAAGTCTTCCTTTGATGAAACTGGCAAGACCAAGGAAGTGATTGACACAAAGTATGGCTTTTTGGATGGCAAGGGGTCCAAAATCAAGTACACAAAATCGTAAGTGACTAGGAGCTATTGGCAAACTGTGGGAAGTAATGATTTTTTATCCTGCACCTCTGCTGTAAATTACCAAATAATCTGCTAGCAAATCCCAGTGTACTATCTGCTTGTACTGCGTATAGGAATCAGAGTGTGTGTGTGTGTGATGTAAAACATGGATCTGCAGTGCTTTTTAATCTCTGACAGAGAAGAGACTGAATACATGGCAAAAAGCAACAAAATCCAAAATCCACAAGCACTGATACCTTTATTGGGCCATCTCCAAAGCATAACATTAATTAAGCAAACTTTCAAAGATTTAGTGGCTTCTTCATCAGACAAAGATGTTAAAAATCATACAGGTGAAAAATGGTGGTGGTGATGGATGATGATGTCAGAGTTATGGGCCTACATTCTGTCAGTAAGATGGTACTCAGGTATCTCAGTGCAGGCAGAGGCCACTCCTCTTATTGGCCATGTGAGAACTAGAGACAAAGAGCGATAAGAGACAGGTAATAAAATTTCAAGTCCATTAGCAAGAGAGGAAGAACTTCTCTTGAGATTGTGATGTCCCTGTCCTGTCCTAGACAAATGCCTGTTGGTCCCAAGCAGGCTGATGGAATGGGCCTTATTGTTTTCACTTTCCTTTTAATGGCAGTGGGAAAGGCCTTATTGGCACTTCTGTTTTGGATGAATCTAGGGGATGCATATGGACGCAGTTCTTAGAGGGGTGGAACCAGCTGGTGGTTGGCCTCAGCAGGCTGTTGGTGGAGGCTCCACTGTTTCAGCTGTCCCTGTGATCTTTCTATCCGAATGCCAGCCTGATTTCGTCTTGATTGCCTGGTGTAACAGCTTCTGCCTTCTCCTCTCCATCTTAAGGACATCCAAGAATCATATTCACTTCAGCTCTTGATTGGGCAAAATCTGATGTGCAAGCAAAATAACAGTGAAATCTGACTGAAGCTGACACTCCTTATTCTAGTGAAAACTGGAGGAACTAACATAATTAAGTAGTTTGGATCCTATGCATGGGTATGCTTAGCTTTCATTAGAGTGTGTTTAGGGTTTTAAGTTCTCATTGATACAGTGGGCAGAGTCCTACATGGTACTTGTGGAGCATAAAGTTCCATAAACACAGTTCCACTCCGGCCCCCTCCCCATATAGTCCGTAAGCATCACAGTGGGCTGCCTTGATCATTTAGTGTCCAAGAGCTAATGTTGCCCTTCTACACCTTCACTGAGTCACACCAAATCTGGGAGGTTGACCTCAGCTCTGTTTCCTGGCTGGAGAAGTTGCATCTACATATTGCCCTTTTCACATTCTCCTGGTTACTAAACGTCCATGGCAGCATGCAGCAGTGAAACAATCCCATAACTGTTTTGCCATGTAACAAAACCAGTTCAAGCTGATGCTGCCACATTGAAAATAGGACTGAAGGTAGTAATGTGATGTGACCCATTTCTGATACATAGTTGAGATAGTCGAACAATTAAGACTATAGAAATAAAGTGTTTGAAAACATCCATTAAAAAAACTAAATGCCCATGTCTGATCTAGTAAGCAAAAAGCTAAGGTGTCATGATCTGTAAGGCAAAGTTACATAGTCTTGGAGGGGCAAAATCTTGGTAGCAGCAGCACCTATTCTGCAATGCAGTAAAATTTGGTCAGTGACAAGCATAGCTTCCAACCAATGTTAACTAGTTGTGGTATCAGACACTCATGCAGAGAAATCTTTGCATTTTGCCTTTTTTCCCCCTGTCTCCAGGGATATTCGCCTTATTGAGGTGACAGAAAACATCTGCAAGAGGCTTTTGGAGTACAACCTGCACAAAGAGAGATCAGGAAGCAACAGATTTGCAAAGGTGTGTTGAAGTCATGGGATTCTTCTGTTACTAGAATTTGTTAGGCTGTTTTTTAAAAAAAAAAAAGTTTTGGATTTGTGTGCTAAGTTAGTGGATGTTGGAACTTTATTCATCTTTATGATGCTTAGAGGAAGTCATAGGATGATATGGATGAGCTAGATTTACCACAGCAGTAAGAAAAATACTACTGAAAGATACTCCACAGTGAAGAGAGGAAATATTTAATTTAGATTCTGGAATAATTTCCAGTATCCGTTTTGTGCATCAAGAGGTACATTCAGGTTCTTTAATTTGTGGAAACTACCATTGAAAAAACAGTATGGTGTAGTGATTAGAGCAGTGTTTCCCAAATTTTATTGGACCATAACTTCCAGAACTCTGACCATTAACTAAGCTGGGTAGGGCTTTTGGGAGTTGAAGTCCTCACAGGGTTGTTGAAAGGCTTTTAGGAATGATTGCTAGGTCTTTTAATAGTGTGCTGTCCAGCCGGTTTGTATTTTTGATCTTTTAATTGATTTGATTTAAATGCTTTTAATTTAATTTAAATGGTAGTTTAATTACATTTTAATGATTTTTATATGTTTTATGTATGTCTTTGTAAATGTTTTTAACTGTATTTTAATTTTTTGTAAGCCACATTGACTCCAAATACTGGGGAAAATCAGGATATTTATGAATTTATAATGATAATGATAAAGATGCAGTAGGGAAGCCATGTATAGCATCTTGAGCAAGATAGGCAAGTTCTAAGTGCAACACACAGACAGATAAATGAATGGATAGTTCTCAGAGGAAGCAGAGATCCAACCTCCTTACTAAGGCAGGACCATCTACACAATTACTTAAATGGTAGTTCCGATAATTGGGGTGGTTGTAAGTGCCACAAATAAAAATGAGCAAAGTACAACATGCCAAAGTACGCCCATACAGTATAGATGCCTACAATCTTCTGATGATAGGGAGAGCACAAATGTCAAAGTTGCTTTCCACTTCGACTGTTCGTAGTTCCCAGTGTAGCATTTGTATTTAACCTGATCAAAGTGCAGAACTATCCACCATGGAATTCAGTGGAAAGTGGATTGTTCCGTTTTTTTTGGCAGCACTATATATCTACCAGTATAAGGGATGATGATGTATCAGCCTTTGTTAGGAAGTGTTAAAGATCCGTCGTTCCAAGACACTACAATACACGCAATTTTGGAATAACCAAAGTTTGTTCTTCATTTATTTTGGCCTGGTCTGGTCTTTCCAAATATAGCTATATAGCTCTTAACTGAAATAACTTTCATCACTTTAGGGCATGTCTGAAACATTCGAAACTCTTCATAATTTGGTGCACAAAGGAGTCAAAGTAGTGATGGACATCCCTTATGAGCTGTGGAATGAAACCTCAGCAGAAGTGGCTGATCTTAAGAAACAGGTATGTGGCACTTGAATTAGCTTGCTTCATGGCTCTAGCATTGAGAGCAACAATGGTGAATAATTGTGCCCATGTTGTGAATCACCTGGGGTCCCAGTGTTGGGAGAAAGGAAGGATATAAATAAATAGGAAAGGCATCCCAATCTTTTATAATGAGGGGAAACCTGTACAAAAGCTGCGAATCCATCAAATAGGGGAATCCATCATGGGGAAATTGAGATAAATGGACCCCCAGATTGGGATTCCAGGAGGGTCAGATTTGACTCCAGGGTCTTACATTCTGCACTCCATTCTAGAGATATTGTAGAGTTTCTCTTTTAAACAGGCACCCGATAGGTAGAACTTTGTATCTAGAGCCAGCATAACTGATCTGTTCACCAGATCCTGCCTTTTGTCTTTAGGTTGAAAGCCTGCAGGCAGGTTTTCTTTTCTCATTAGAGCAGAGTACCAGGAGTGTTAGACTCTTGCTAATAGTCATTTATAACTAGTGGATTTTGTGAAAAACTCAGGATGGAATCACCAACTCTTTCTGCTGACAGAGTGGCCTCCATCAGCAGGAAAGGATAGGGGCAGTCCCCTTTCCCCCCATAGCCTTTCTCCCCATTTTCAAAATCTGATCTTGACAATTGGGTAGGGCAGGTTGCAAGTGGAGGGAAAGGAGAAGAAATTTCACCTTCAGCAATCAGAGGTCTTCTTCCATGTTGTAGGATTTCTCCCAGACAAACTTAACTGTATGATTAGAAATGCCACAAGCTGATGTGGTGCAGAGACTGCTGGGATCTGTGACCTTTGAGCCTTAACTTTGAATTTGTCTCGCTCTTTGAAAGAGGATTTTTACGTCTGTTTCTGTTGCCTTGCTAGTGTGAGATAATGGTGGAGGAATATGAAGATGTGATTGAAGACTGGTACAGAAACCATCAAGAAGAAGACATTTCCCAGTTCCTTTGTGCAAATCATGTCTTGAAAGGAAAGGATACAAGTGAGTTTCTCTTTCAGAAGAACAACAGGCCCAATGGCTGGGGGAGAAGTGCATAGTAAGCCCTCTCTCCTGTAGAGCCCTGTAGTCAGCTTCTGATGGAGGAGACTGCAGAGGTGTCTCAGTAAGAGAAAAGAAGTGAAACTATTAGAGGGTTAAAGTGTTGGATCCCTGCTTAGTCATCTCTTTCCATTCTTTCTAGCCTTAGTTCTTTAACTGTATAAGGTAAGTTGTGAAGGGTCCCCCCTCCTTTCCTTAAATATTTTAACTGGTTCATCAGCTGAAGAAGTTCCCTGAGAGGCTTACAGATCTTTTTTTTTTAAAAAAAAAACAAGATATTCCCTGAATCATGTCACACAAGGAGACATGTCACACAAGGGAAACAAAGTCAAGCCCCAGTTTTTAAAGATACATTTCTCAAAACAAGCAGCTGGCATGGATGCAGTTCAGGTAGCCTAGCTGAGGTGGAATCCTGACTCAAGAAGAAGATCTCTGCACCATGACTACTTGCCATCATTCATACAAGTACAGTTTGTCACAAGCACAAGAACAAATGTATGCAGACCAATACAACATATCTAATTATTTTATGAAAATATTAAATATTTCTGTTGTGGTTTGGCTAACCTAGTCCAGATAAAAACTTGAGTTCTGGAACCCCAAAATGATAATACTGGGTAGACTTGAATTTTCCCTCCAACCCTACAGAGTGGCTGCTGCTAGGTATTAAGTGAGGGAGAATATAAGCAAAAAGCATTTCTGGTTGTTAATCAAATTGATTAAAACACATTTGATCAAGTAAAACGTGCTCTCCCACAAATCATCAGGCAACAGATTAAAAACAACGTAAAGTTAAAAAGTCACAGTGGCTCCTCTTTTCTTAGTGGAGAAGAGGCATTCCACCTTTCTACCTTTCTCATACACTAAGGAAAATTTCTAAGATGGTATATGCTGTGACATGTGGTGAATAGGTTTACAAATAAACAAGGCAAATTCCAGAGGCTGTAATCAATTTAGTTAATATGGTAAGATTTCTTCCAATGCTGGAGCCTGATTTAATAAAATGGGTGTGACAGCTAAGTCAAGTCTTAATGCAGCAGAGCTAACTTATGGAATTCTTCCCTACAGACAGTGCAAGTAATCTCTAAAGGGAGAGTAGAAAAACCCATGGAGAATATGGCTGTCAGCTGCTATAATCCATGAGGGCTATATACTGTTTTCAGCATCAGAGTCCATATACCTTTGAATAGTTGTTGCTGCAGTATATGAGTAGATAGGTGCTATTGTGTTAATATTCTATTTGCAGATTTCCTATAAGACATCTGGCTCTCTACTGTGGGAAACAATTTACTGGAATAGATATGCCTTTTGTCTTATCCAGCTGGGATCTTACATTCTTGATTGTTTCTGTCCTTTAACATGTCCATATTTGGGGAAGCTCAGTGTGGCATACTACTTGCCTCTTCACTTTCCTGCTCAGAACTATATTTTGAGAAGTTGAGAGGCTATAATGGGACCAAAGCTAACCCACTGAAATATATGGCCAAGTAAGTTTTGGAAGTGAGATCTCCCTGTTCTGTTAACCAGGACTCTAAACTGAGTAGAGGCTTCAGCTTTATGAAGTTCAAGAAAGAAGAGCATCAACAAATGTGCTGGAAGTCATTCATTGACTGTATGTTGGCCATAATTAGAAATGGAATCTAAAAGAAAACTGTCAATCATTATAATCATCCTTATACAAATCCACACCTGGGATACTACATGCATTTCCCAATCTTAAAGAGCTGGAAAAGGTTCACAAAAGACAATGAAAATGATCAGGAGTCTGGAACAACCTTCCTATGAGGAAAAGTCTTAATGTTTGGGACTCTTTAGCTCAGGAAAAAAAAAGTAAGTAAAGGGAGTCAGGATAGAGATGTATCAAATTATGCACAGTGAAGGGAATGTGAGTAGGGAGAAGATTTTCTTTCAGAATACTGGAACCTAGTGGAGTCATAGTGGGAGATTCAGGTCAGGAAATAATCACAAAGCACAGAGTCAGATTGTGGAATTTACTGCTATAAGATTCAGAGACGGCTGCCAACTTGGATAGCCTTAAAAGAGGATAATATCAGTTCCTGGACATTTGGCTCATTGCTCTCCATGGCCAAGGAGATGGAGCTCTTGTACCCATGTCCTGCTAGTGGGTTTCCCAGAGGGAACTGGCTGTCTACTTTGGGAGCAAGGCACTAGAATAGACGTTTTGCCTTTGGCTTGGTCCATCATGTTTGTTCTTTTCTTTATAACCAGAAAGTGGAAGCTTGCCTATATCTTATGGTCCTTTTCCCCCCTCCCTCTCTTTATTATTTTTATAGGCTGCTTGGTAGAGAAATGGACTGGCAGGAAAGGTGACACAGCCAGTTCAGGGCAGAAGAAGGCAAAGAAAAAGGAAAGCAAAGGCAAAAAATTGGGCAAAAGTAAAAAGAGCCAGAAGGATGAGATTGAGCAAGAGAAAGAGATGGTGAAGCCAAGTGCCAAAGAGGGACCTGACCAAGGAGAGGAAGACGAGGTTGTTCAAAAGGCAGCCCCAATGTTGCACAGCACTGATGAACTGTAGGCTCTTGAGAGACACATTCTGCCCATGTTTCCTTTATGGGCACTTGCAAGTTTGTATTTGGGCCAGAGACCCATGCTTGAGCCCCTTGAAGATATAAAATGGAGTTTTTCACTTCCTTGAGGGAAAGTGCAAGTCTGTTCTTGAAGGGCATTTTTCATGGCCACTTGAACGTGAGTTATCCAGTGTTAATTGTACCTCATTGCAGGTGCAGGGTAAATGGAAGCCAGGTAGCCTTTTGCACCCTTGGGAGAGTAGTCAGACAGAAAGAAAGAATGTGAAAGGCTGGCTACCTAGCCAGATGTCTAGCCTTCAAAAGCTGAGCCTGCTGCCTGTGTTGATTTCTCCCTGCTATCTTTGGCTTTGACCTGCCAAAAACAACCAGAGGGAAGAATTAAAGGAGGAAGAAAAAGACTGTGAAATCAGTCTCATGGCAGCTTGCTTTTCCAGCCCATAGACACAGCTGTAACCAAGATATCTGTAATCATCTGAACAGGTTCTGACTTGGTATGTTCTCTAAGTCACTTCCTTGGAAGGTGGGTCCAGTTCACCCCTTCGTTTATATCACTGAGTTTGTTGGGAGAGGTGGAGTCAAGACTGTACCAGTGGAATTAAGGATACTCGGGTTTTGTTGTGATACTTCTTCTTTTTTTTTTTTTTTTAGTTCTCTTTTTACCTTTAGGTCAGGAAGATATTTACAGATGTCTTTAATGTTTTCCCCATACCCCAGATTTGCCTTGTGTTGCTGCAATGAAGCTGTAAATAAACTGGACTTCTTTTTTTTGCATACTTTGTCCTTCTTCTACCTGCTGCATTGGCACTCTGTCCCTGTGCAGCAGTGCTTCCAGTACCATATCTGATGTTTGGGATGATTCAGTCTTGTTTAATGCTGTACCTTCAAAGGTTCTTCCTTCCAGTTTTATTCAGAATTTGGGGGAAAAATAGTTTTTTGGATTACAGCTTTCAGAATCCCCCAGCCAGCATAGTCAGTGGGAATGATAGCCCCCCCCATCAAGTAAATTACCCATGCTCTAGTTTTATTGAAAGTGGAATCTCAGGGCGCCACACTACATGCTTAGGGCACTTTGATAGTCCTTTGGATGCCATAGCTCCATTCTGTGGAATCCTGGGATATGTAGTATAGTCAGTGGAATTCTTTGCTAGGGAGCTGCTCCAATGCTGTAGTTCAAGAAAGTGGACTAAAGTTCTTTGGTAGATAATTCTACGTACCTCAAAAAAACTAAAAATCCCAGGATTCCTTTGGCCAGAGCCACAACACTTAAGGCAGAATCAAATCTCTATCATTATTTAGTGTGGATACATTCTCAAGGTAAGCTAGTTGTAGCTTCTCCAGCTACAGAGCAATTATCTTGGTGCCATATTCAGAACTCTAAATGATGTGTTTGCTTAATTTGTGGTTCATTTTTGAGTCACTGTGCCAACTCTGTTGTTCAGGCTTTATGGCTCTTTAGCAGTCTTTCTCTTACACAAAGTAGCCTTGCTGAGAACTGGTACTGAATAAATAAAGAGAGAGTTACTTGAATAGGAAACAACTGAAACAGACTAAAACGGTGGGCAACACTTGCAGCCCTCCAGATATTATTGGACTTAACTCCCGGTATCCCTCACCACTGGCTGGGCTGCTTAAGGCTGATGAGAGTTGCATTCTAACCACATCTTCCAAACTACATGTTTCATATCCCTGGTGTACAACGGTAGGAAAATCAGAAGTAGTTCACTTCATCCAGGGCCTCGGATTATGCAGCCCTTCAGGGCTGTATAACTACGGTTGCCGTCACCACTAGCCATTCATTCATTGATTTGTGCTGATGGGATTTGTAGTGCTAATAATGCTAGGTTGTCCACTCCATGGCCTAGGCCCAAAATGGGTAGCCAAAACTCATAGCAGGGCTGAGAGACCCTTGATCATCCAGTTGTTTTGGCATTGTAACTCCGGATCAACACAGCCAGTTGTTAGGGACTGAGAATTGGAAGCCAAAACATCTGCAAGGCAAAGAGTTCCTTAGTCCTTGCTGAAGTTTGTCCTTTTGAATGACTTATTCAAGAGTAGGTGACATTGTGAGGCTTGAAGCAAAAGATTTGATGAATTTACTGGTCTTTGCTTGTCTCTAAAGCAGCAAGGAGGTGGCTGTGTTTTGGCATTTCTTGAACTTGTACTTCTTTTCCAGAGCTTGGAATAAGAGGCTTGCCTCCCCTTCTGCAGGAAAATCGCTATATCTTATTGGAACCAAGCAGTATTGAAGTGGAACATGATGATTCTTAGATAGACAGAGCTTGTCCTTTTTGATTCAAGAGGTTGCAGCTTTAAGCCAATTGCCAGTTTCCCATCTGTGCATTTTAAATAGCTGATGCTTGCCCCTTGGGCTTGGGCTAATGGACAGAATTAACATTTCAGCTACTTCACAGGACTAACCTAGATGAATAAATGTCCACCTGACAAGAGCTAAGTGAATGGGAAAATGGTATGAGGTCTCTCGATCAGTTGCTTTCAGATAGACAGCCTTTTGGATGGGATGCTCAGTGAAGTGTCAGTTTTGGTTTGAGTGAAATTGGTTGGTTTGGGGGTAGATTATGCAATTTAAAATGACCCTCCTGTTTCTCAGAAATTGCACAAAAATTGTTTTATTGGGTTGGTTGTTTAAATAACTTTGTTGTGTGCCTTCAAGTCATTTCTGATTTATGGCGACCCTAAGGTGAGCCTATCATGGGGTTTTCTGGGGGCTGAGAGTGTGTGATGCACCCAAGCTCACCCAGTGAGGTTCCATGGCAGAGAGAGTGAATCGAGCCCTTTTCTCCGGAGTCCAGCACTCAAACCACTACACGATACTGACTTGTTCTTCAAAAAAAGCTTTCTAGAATTAAAGGAGAATGTGAATTGGTTTGAACCCTAAAAACCTCTGAGGCACCACCAGAGGTAGTAACAGCTGTGCTTTCCACTTTGCTACTCAGTTGGTTCTTCGCCCATATCCCTCTGTAGGCTCTCACAGGCTGTAACAGAGGAAGGGTAAGCAAATGTACCAGCAGGTGGCTCTCTTGATGGCTTGGAACTTTCAAAAGGGCAACCTGTTCTAGTTATGTCTGTCTTTTACTTCAGCCTTTTAAAGAGCACTCTGTCACCAAGTGAAGGCCTGCCTTTCCTAAAAATGAAATTTCAATTAAAGTTTATCCTGTACACCAGAGCTTTCCAAACTTATCATGTTGGTGACACACTTTTTAGAAATGCATCATTTTGCAACACAGCAATTTAAGTTTTACTAGGAAACCAGAGGTTAAACTAACCCCTTATAAGAAATATAGACACATACATAAATTGTAATAACAAAATGTATGGGGGCACAACAGATCTCATCAAAACTTTTCATATATTTTTTAAAATATACGATTTATAAATAACATACATTTCCAAGATTGTAGGCAACACATCTACACACTTCAGGCAACACACTAGCATGTTGCGACACCATTGGAAAGCCTTGCTCTACATAAAAGAACCAGGCTTTCCCCTTCCTCAGTGTTCATTCCCACCTCTCCTGTTTTGTCAAGCATGGACCTTTCACAGCAAGAATGGCTTGAACTTC
The DNA here is from genome assembly GCA_948474755.1 of Ctenosaura bakeri. NCBI lineage: Eukaryota > Metazoa > Chordata > Lepidosauria > Squamata > Iguanidae > Ctenosaura > Ctenosaura bakeri. The sequence continues at coordinate 21,075 of CAOLHI010003674.1, read as the reverse complement.
CTAGGCCCCATGTGCAGTTCCAAAGTTAGCAATAAAAGGACAGTGATGTTTCGGATGTTACATGTGGACTTTTTTTCCATTTTGCTTGTTCAAGTGTTTGTGCTCTCTATGGAGGATTTTGTTCAGATACTGACCTCCCGCCCTCCATGATCTACCTTCCGCTTGTACAAAAGCATATTTTTATGAGATGTTATGATGGCACACTTGGGCAAGCACATCTCTACAAGAATGTCTTCAGCCAGGTCCCATGCAGGATTATAGGATGCTTGTGCCCCTCTGATATATAGGGCCTGATGTGTGCCTAATATTGCATAGAATTGCAGCCAGACAAGACAATCACATAAATACTTCCTTGAATGGTTTTCACCCCATTGAGATTGGAATCTTAATGTGACACACCTATGCTGGCATTGGTGATGGTAACAAGAAGAAAAAGACTGCAGATGCAGTTGCTGTGAAGGAAGTAATCTGGTTGAGAAATAGGCTACTTGCAACTTACGGTTTTCATCTGCCTTACTTCCCACTTCTGTATGATTCTAGAAAAAGTGTTACTGTACGGCAGGATTCCAGTTTCTGTTGTATGGTGAGCATCTGCTTGTAACTGTGAACTAAGTCCATTCTTTGTTTATCCTTCGTCTGGACTCTTAACTTAATCCTCCTTCCTTTATCAATCAAAGGAACCACAACTCTAAAAATGTGTCTTCAGGCAGCCAGCTGTTACTCTCATTTGAGCATTTAACTTCTTAACTACAAGGAAATTCCATATTTTCGCTTGCTCTTGATTTTGACTTTTTATGGCCCTGTGGGGGAGTGTATCAATAAAACAATAAGCATTTTTTAGGTTGACTGTACAAAGCAACCTGTAACATCTCACATTCAAGACTTTACAACAAAATGTCTAACAAGGTACTCTAACCATAAAGGAGTGTCTATCTGTTGGTATTTAAATGAGCAAAGCCCAGAGATAGCCTGGTAGGTAAGTCTAGTTCTTCATAGGATCAGGTACCGAAAGGATATGGCAAGTTCCAAATTCATGATGAAAAATATCAACATTTGACGGTGGTACTCTAAATAGAATGCTTACCTCTTAAAGTTGTATAGAGAAGTTGGTCACCTGCCTGTATGGGCAAGAATGTTGACAGCAGAACATTGTGTTCTTCATGCTGCATTTCTTTCTGTGTGGTCAAAAACTACTCTTTGTTTCTTTCTTTCTATTCAACTGATTCATCAGCATAACACACCAAAAATCTGATTTGTGTGATACAGATGACATCTATGGCAGAAACACAAACATCACATGTCCAGATTCAAAGCCAAAAAAGAAACGTGCCACCATAACTAGTTTCATATGCACACCAGTGATCTCACAGCATCTCATTTTTGGTTTTGCTTTCAGTTATTTTCTTGATGGCATTTCCTTGTACTGGAAGGAAAATGCAACTCCCACAGCCACAAGAGACCTATTGTTAAATGTCATACTTCCCTTGTTTACAGTTTTAGTTTTACTGGTGTGCTCATCTTACTTACCCCAGTTTCTGGATTTGTTTAAAATCCTCCTGAGTGACAGGGGATTTGGAAATGAAAGAAATAATTAAGTTTGAATCTCATAGTTTTGGTGTTGCCCCAGTGTTAATCATAATGAATTACCAGATTGTCGTAATTAGAAACACCAAGATGATGAGATTACACATGCTGGTGTCTGCATGTTGGGTTAAATCCAATGTTAGAGCAGGTCCATTATAATTAGTGGGATGGATCTGATTAGTCATAATAAACTTAACTTCTATTTATTTTAATGGGTTTATTCTTGACTAATATTGGATTAAGTACATTTTGTCTTTTTTCTTAGAAGGTGTCCTGTTTGGTACATATCTTCCCATGTATGCATGGTGTGGCCCTGACTTAGCATCTCCTTCACTCATTTTTCAGTTTGCATTTAATGACTTGCCCTAATGGATTTATATACTTTGGCTTAGTCATCAATCCAAATGGAGACTGTAGTCAAGAAATCAGAAGAATAAGACTTGAAAAAGGGTAGCTAGGAAGGAACAAGGCAGGATCACCAAGTATAAAGAAGTATCATTGAATACCAAAGTCAGGATAATCCATAACATGGTATTTCCGGGTATTATATTTGGGTTTGAAAGCTCGACAATAAAGAAAACTGACAAGCCAAAATCTTTTTTGAACGGTGGTGCCAAGGAAGAGTACTACAAATACCTGAGGCTATCAAAACCAAATATAAATGAATCTGAGAGCAAACCAAGCCTGAACTCTTACCAGAAGCCAAAATAACTAAATGAAGGCATTGTGCTTTGGGCCTATGATGAGACAACACACCTCATTGCAAAAGGCATTAATACTTTGTAAAGTTCAATGCAATACAAAAAGAGCAAGACCACATTATAAGTGAATTGATTCAGCCAAAGCCATGGCCCTGAGTTTGCAAGAACTGAGCAAGGCTGCTTATGACAGGGTCTCTTGGAGATCTCTCATCCACAGAGTTGCCATAAGTCAAAGCCAACGTAATGTGCATAACAGCAGCAAGCCAATGGATGACATTGACAATATGTGTGTACTGGGGCAAACCATCTGTACTTTTTATGACTGTAGCTGAGAAACTTCCACAGGAGTAAAATGAGATGTGAGAAAGTGCTCCTGTTGAACATCTAGAAATGTGAGTGACCTGCAGCTTACACAGCTAAAATACAGAGATCTGTGATGTTGTGGACTTCTGCTTTTTAAAAATTTGTGTTTATTAGAGCAAGTAAGGTAAAGTATGTTCATGCACTTGATATATATGTAATATGGTAAGTGAGGCATACCTCAGCTAACAAAGTCTCTGACAAAGCTCATTTTTAGAAAGTCTTTGTATGCTCCCCAGTTTTAATTCCTTGTCCATCTAGCTGGACCTTTTTTTCTTAGCAGCACCAGCAAATGGTGAAGGGGAACTGGAGAAAGACAGGTTTCCGTGTCAGATTGCATAAGTGTGTCTGCAGTAAACAACACAATAAAACTTGGAACTGAGAGAGAAGAAAATTCTACTCCAACAAATTCTCCTGTAGCTGGATGAGCTCACATCAGGCAAGGTACACAGCAGCTGCCTCCAGAATCTCTTACTAAGCATGCATGAACCACAAAACAGAGAACAAGGAAGAGCAGATAAATCTGCCTCACCAGCTACCCCCAGCCTGTTAAAAAAAAAAGTATAGAACTGTAAGTTTAACTACTAAAGTGGAAATATTAAGGCTGGATGCATTTTGGAAGAAGTTTTCAAGTGGTCTCCAGAAGACTGAGAATGTCATTTTTTTTAATTTATGCAAGGCTTACCTGACCTGGTTGTTTCATTTCACTTGTGCATATTGTCAGTTTTAGATAAAAAGTTTGGGAAAACAAGTTGAAGTGGGGTTTTGTTTTTGGTTTTTTTGTGGCATTGAACTCTATCCCTATTCTTTCTATGTTATTTCTGTCTCTGGTACTACATTTTCTGTTAAGGAGGCACTGCCCAGGAGCACATCTTTGTTAACAGAAGTTTACTTGTCTTGGGAGTGGATGAGAGAAGCCACTGGAATGTTGGGAGCCACTAGTGTTTGAAGGGAAGTTTGAAGGGATGTTAAAAATGCTAATATTTATGAAGGGAGGGAGACTGAGATTAGACAGACTCAGGACAGCTAGTTAGGTTCAGCTAGGATTATGAGGAGGCAGGTAAAGAGTTAGTGAAATATTTTAAGAGTCAGTTAGAATTTAGATGTAAATAATTTTTAACTGTACAGTAATCCCTCCACATTTGCTGGTGTTAGGGGCACAGGACCTCATGAAAGTGAAAAAAGCATGAATAATTCTAGGCTCTCCCAAACCATATTTAACACACAAAAAAGTACAATCACCATAATCAACCCACCTTGGATTCCTTTGAGGCATCAGGGTTCCTTCCCAAGGCAGAAGAGGGTGGCTGGTGGGGCTTACTGCCACCTCCACTGCTGCCTCACACCATTTTTAATACAGACTTAAAAGCATCGTTTGCAGTTTCTCAGTCTTACAAGGCTTGCAGTCCCTATTAAAAATGGCATAGGGAGGCGGCAGCAGTGACAGCAAATAATCCATGAATAATCAAATCTGCAAATATGAAACCTACAAATGTAGAGGGCTGACTGTATTTTGAACTGTTTAATAAATATTTTTTGTTATTATACATATGTGCCCTTGAGAATACTACAATAGTGCAATTAGGGTAGTTGATTTAAACTCTGATCTCCAGAATCATAGTCCCGTGCTCAAACCACTACACCAAGATGGCTCTCTAACTATACCAACCGTCCTTCACCAGTGTTATTCAAAGTCCTTCAAACCTGACACCAATCACCACAACTTCCAACATTCCATTCTCTCATTCCTCCCAACTCCTAGATTCTTAATTTATTACCATAATATTTAATACATAAAACATCATCTTCCATTAAAAGTCCATGACATCACTAATTCAAACACACGGTATCAGTGGTCGCAGCAATTGTTCAAGGGTGGCAGTGTCCATTGCTGTGTTTCTGGGAACCACAGTGACATCTAGGAGGTCCCCACTTCACATCACTTCCAGTTGCTATTTTCAGTTTTCCTTCCTCTGCTGTGATTGGCAGTGGATTTGCACAGTGGCAGGTGCAGGGTCTTTCCCGTCACTTTTGCCCAATTCTTTTTAAGTAGAAATGCTGGGAACAGAAACTTGAAGGACCTTCTGTTTTCTCACAGCCCTTCCTCAATTGCTGCTCACCTCTATCATCTAGGACATTTGTTCTTCTCTTTCTAGACTCCATGCACTGGCATTGTGTTGACTGCCAACTGAAGTGCTTTTTCATCAGTTGCTATGTTTCACAATTTCTGTCCAGTTTCTTTTACAATATGTGTGTCACTCCTAGTCTCACTGGGCAGGATTTTGTTATCTCTTTGTTAGTGTCTCCAAATGTTGCCTTTCCTCCCTGTGGTTTCACCTTGATCCCAAGTACTGCATTTAAAGATTAAACCAAATCAAATCATGGATGCCAAAGGAGCAAAGGCTGCCACTGCCAAACTTGGAAGAGGACCACACAGCAGGAACACTTTCCAGAGCAATCTCAAGGCAAATATGAATTCAGCTTTCTTACTAATTCTGTAGGATCAAGTTGTGTCAAAGGAATCATTCATACATTAATCGAGGTACCTGTGGGGAGAATTTCTGCAAAGTATGGTTTCAATGATTTACTATCCATGAAGTCAGATGATACCAATCCAAATAAAAAGAGGTTATCAAAGGAGTGGTATAGTTAATATTGACAACTGGTGGTGCTGGATCTTGACATCACTTATAAAATCATAGAATCATAGAGTTGGAAGAGACCTCAAGGGCCATCCAGTCCAACCCTCTGCCATGCAGGAACACACATCAAAGCATTCTCAACAGATGGCCATCCAGCCCATGGTTAAAAATCTCCAAAGAAGGAGACTCCACCACACTCTGAGGCAGCATATTCCATTGCCGGACAACTCTGACCATCAGGAAGTTCTTCCTGCGGTTCAGGTGGAATCTCCTTTCTTGCAGTTTGAATCCATTGTTCCTTGTCCTAGCCTCTGGAGCAGCAGAAAACAAGCCCACTCCCTCCTTGACATGACATCCTTTCAAATATTTAAACATGGCTATCATGTCCCCTCTTAACCTTCTCTTCTGCAGAATAAACATACCCAGCTCCCCAAGCCATTCCTCATAGGGCATGGCTTCCAGACCCTTCACCATTTTGGTCACCCTTCTCTGGACACGCTTTAGCTTGTCGATATCCTTCTTGAATTGAGGTGCCCAGAACTCAATGCAGAATAGACTGGTACCATTACCTCCCTCAATCTAGACACCATACTCCTGTTGATGCAACCAAGAATCACGTTGGCTTTTTTGGTTGCATCTCAGTCTGAGATGCTTCCTTCCCTTACAGTAGCCTTCCCTAACTTGATCTCTTCCAGATGTTTTGGACATCAGTTCCTATCATCTCTACCTGGCATAGCCAACAGGTAGCACGGCTGGGAGTTGGAATATAAAACATCTGGAAAATAGCTTGTGGGGAAATGCTCTAGATTGAGGGAGCACTGTGGTCACCAGTGAAAGATGTTATCTGGTTTTCAATCTACTTGTATTTCAATCTGTCATCCCAGCCTACCCTCTTTCCCAACTTGGCAAATATTTTCCTAACTTGTTTTTAAATATTGTCAGAGGGCAATGAGTTGGCATAGTCGCCTCAGCTCAGCTCATTTTATGTCTGAACTTGGTGTTCTAAGATCAAATACTATTACTTTCTTTTTACTCTAAATCTGTATTCCTGTATGTAACACAAAGCCACACCCTGAAGTATTATAGTCGCATTGTTTGAATTCCAGTTTGAGAGCTGCTGTTCTCTTCCAAGAACTGCAGCTGCTGAAAAGAAACTGAAAGATATGACCAGGCCTTCAGTGATAGGAAGAAAACTAAAAATAAGAGAGTCAGGAAGGTCAAGCACACAGTGATAAAATCATTACATAAATGTTTGACTATTATTAACCCCATATTTGCTGTTCACTATGTTTAATTTCCATAGGAACTTCTGTGTTAAAAGCAAAAGAGTCCAGAACTATCATATGGACCAAAAACAGAGACAGTTGCCGTATTTGATATCATACCATTGGTCTACTTAGCTCTTCACTGTCTACACTGGGTGGGGGACTTTTGCCCTTTCAGGCATTTTGGCATTTAGATTTGATCAGCCCCACTCAGCATGGCTAGTGGTAAGGCACAATAGAATCATAGAGCTGGAACAGACCACAAGGGCCATCAAGTTCAACCTCTGCCATGCAGGGATACACAAAGCATTCCCAACATATGGCCATCCAGCCTCTGTTTAAAAACCTCCAAAAAAGGAGACTCCATCACACTCTGAGGCAGTATAATCCAGGAGGTTCTTCCTAATGATTAGGTGGAATCTCTTTTCCTCAAGTTTGAAGCCATTGCTCCATCTTCTAGTCTCTGGATCAGCAGAAAACAGCCTTGCTCCGTGCTCCACATGACATCTCTTCAAATATTTAAACATAGCTATCATGTCACTTCTTAACCTTCTCCAGGCTAAACATACCCAGCTCCCTAAGCTACTCCTCATAGAACATGACTTTCAGGCTTTCTACTATTTTGGTTGCTCTCCTCTGGACATATTCTAGCTTGTCAATATCCTCCTTGAATTGTGATGCCCAGAACAGGACACAGTATTCCAGGTGAGATCTGACTTAAGCAGAATGGAGTGGTAGTATCACTTCCCTTGACCTAGACTCTGTACTCTTATTGATGCAGGCCAAAATCATATTGGCTTTTTTAACTGCTGCACCACACTGCTGACTCATATTCAGGTTGTGGTCTCCTAAGTTGTCTAGATCCCTTTCACATGTACTGTGGTCAAGCCAGGTGTCTCCCATTCTATATCTGTGCATTTCATTTTTTTCTGCCCAAGTTAGTTCCTTACCTTTCTCCCTGTTGAAATTGATTCTGTAGTTTTGTCCCAGTTCTCTAGTCTGTTAAGGTAATTTTGAATTCTGATCTTGTCTTCTGGGGTAGTAACTACTACTCTCAATTTGGTGTCATCTGCAAATTTGATAGGAAAGCCCTCTATTCCATCATTCAAGTCATTGATAAAGATGTTGAATAGCACTGAGCCCAGGACAGAATCCTGTGGCACCCCACTAATCACTTCTTTCCAGGATGAAGAAGAACCATTGGTGAATCCCTTTGGGTTGAGTCAGTCAACCAATTACAAATCCATCTAACAATAGCATTGCCTAGGCCAGATTGGGCAACCTATAGTTGTCCAATCCAAAATATCTAGGTAAAAGGTAGGCAAGTGTGTCCACCACTGCCACAAAACACGAGGACCTTCTCCTCTCCTACTGCTATGGCATCAAGCATGAGGACCTTCTAGGTGCCCTTGTGGTTCCTCTGTGAGACTTAAATCAAGTAATCCCATCACTGGACACCACCACTCTTGAATAACTTCTGCAACCACACTCAAGCATTGCAATAACTTATGGAATATTCTCAGAGACACAAGTGTATAATGCAATTCCTTAAACATAATATTTAAGATTACTTATTTAATACATCTAATCCTGACTGACTCTAACAAAATCTTTCACTCATATTCCCAACTCCCACCTCTCACTTCTAATCTTAACTGACCTGAATCTAACTAATCTCTGTCTCTAATTCTCCTAACATCCCTAACTCATTTTCCAGAAGAATTGACAAACTCAACTTTCACTCTCTGTCACACATACCAGCCTTTTTAGACGTCCCTTCAAACACTCAGCCAGTCAGTCACCAGTCATTCCCAATATTCTATTCTCTCACCCACTCCCAACAAATCATCATCTCATTATGTGTACTATACCTCACATAAGTAACCATATATGACCTCAGTTTCTCTAATCAAAAACCTTTCTCATCTAGAAGTCCATTATATCACATGGCCCTCTAGATCTTATTGGTGTACAACTGCCGTGATCCCTCGCTGTTATCCAAAACATCTAGGCCAGTGTGGATTCCTCTGGTCTTCCAGATGTTTTAGGCCTACAACTCCCATGGACTCTAGCCACCTTAGTCAGTGGTTAGAGATTATGGTAGTTGCTGTTCAACACAATGGGGACACAGCTGCCTACCTTTGACCTATCGGGCCAAAGTTTTCCCCACACCTAATCTACAGTGAGTAGCACCAGATTTCCAGGATGTCAAAGAAGGCTCTTTACCTATGCCCAGCCTATCTGGGACCTTCTGCACGCAAAGCATTTTACGATGCTCTGAGCACAGTTGCCCTCTACTATTGTGGTAATAGTCTTTTGCACGGTTAGGCCATTTCTGCCCTAGACTGTTATAGTGCTATTATTCCATTTTCAACTTCCTATGGAATCCTGGGGTTTACAGCCTTTGAGGCCCCTCTTTAAACTGCATATCCAGGGTCCCATAGGATGTTGAAAGTGGCATAATAGCACTATAACAGTCTAGTGCAGAAATGGCCTTAGTCTGCTTAACACCCAGAAGAGCTGGGACGCTATCACCTTTTCAGTAGCTTAAGATACTAATGCCAGCCACCACATTGCTGCCTAACCGTGAATTAGTGCATTTAGAGCTGCTCTTTTGTATTTTTCCTTCAGCTTATTCTGCAAAAAGTTCTGTATACACAGGAGGCTCACTCGGTAGGAACAGTATAAGGAGACCTGGTTTATTACCAGTCTTGACAGCTTTAAAAGAGCAGTCAAGACCGATCTCTTCCGACTGACCTTCCCAGACTAGCATTTCCATCGCCTCCCATCTATTGCCTTGCTGCTCTGCTAATAGTAATTGACGGATTGTTAATTGCTGTGTATTTTAAGGGGTTGGTTTAGGTGGGTTGATGGGTGGGTGGGATTGAGTATGTTTTTAATGTCTTTTAATGTATTTTAATGTATAATGTATTTCATGTTGTTCACCGCCTCGATCCATGTGGCGAGGTGGGATACAAATAATAATAATAATATTAATAATTATTATTAATTAATTAATAATTATTAATAATTTATTATTATTATTGTTATTGTTATTATTAGCAAATGGAGTGTGGAGCTCTGATCCCATAATAATAACCCCAGGCTGGCAACCTGTTAGTGAATTGTGCATATGTTAAGTCCAGTTTACATTTGTGTAACTCACATTTTTGGTCAATGTACAAGTTGGAATGATCAAATGTGCCCTAACCCCCACTTCTTAACTGCTGGAGCTCCTGCCACAAACGTGGCCATTTGTTGGCTGGTGGTGGCTGAAGTGAAGGCAAAAGCAGAAAAGTGACCAGCTCTATTATTATAGTTCAGTGGCAGGCGACTGTGGGAAGCTAGGGGCAACATTAGTTCCCTCAGGAGACCTTGGAGTATTATACCACCCATTACACTTCCCACAAAAAAAAGTTTTTTTCCCTTCCAGATGCCCGGTAGGGGGCACAGAGAGAATTTTCATCCCTCACCATCACTTTAGCCCAATGGAGGCCTTACTTATTTGTTTGTTTTAACACAAACAATCTAATTCACAATCAAAGTAAAATACATTCAGAAAAAGAAGAAAAGAAAGAAAAGAAAAAAAACTAAAATTAAACTAAAACACAATACTAAAATGCTAAATTAAAAAACTGACACAAACTAACTGAAATACTAACCATTACCTTATTGATACACAAAAGGGCTCTGACCCTTATAAGGAAAGAACAGAATTTAAAAATGTATTATTCTACCCTTATTGATCCAACTAAATAACCCTACTAGAATTATTAATAACCATAGCCAGAGATTATTACAACAATCCTCAACCTGACGTACATGTACCCTCAGGAGTATGAACCAGAACATTTAGCAGCAAGTGGGGGAAAAAATGAATAATGGTGGGAAAAGGCAATTGAATGTTATGATGAGTGGGTTTCCTTCATTATTTAACCTCAAGAAAAGCCCCGTTCCCCATTTTGCAAATAGTAGGGAGTCCCTCTCAAAACAATGTGTTGCAAACACATTGCTATAGTGTGCATGTTCAGTGGCGTGCCTCTCACAGGCTCGGCTTTCACTCTCCTCCACTTTATAAACATTCAACTGCTATCGTGTTGATTTTGCTAAGATGAAGTATACAATGTTTGGAAATGGGCTGCCAAGAGATAGACAAGTGAAAAAAGTTTGGAACCACTGCAGTATTGCATCATTAGATTTCTTATTGCTCAAAAAATCCATAAATGGTTTCCAATCTTTAAAAAACTTGTCTTATCCTATAAAACCCACATTAGTTTGGCAATTTGGGCTAACTCAGCAACCTTAACAATCCATTCTTCAGTAGTCAGTGCCTCAACCTGTTTCCAGGTTTGAACAAACAATGGTCTTGCTGCTGTTATCATATTTCGAAGAAATAATCTATGTTTACTATTCAATTCTTTATCCACTGTAACTAGCAAAAACATTTCTGGTAACATTACAAAATCCATGTTTAAAATCTTTTGGATTAACATGTAAATCTTAGACCAAAACTTTTTGCCTTCTTACAAGTTCACCAAATATGGAAAAAGGAGCCCTCCTTATCTTGACATCCTGAACATTGATTTGAAACATTCTTAGACATTTTCAATAGCTTATATGGTGTTAGATACCATCTATACATCATCTTATACATGTTTTCTTCTAAATTGTTACACAAAGTAAACTTCATATCTTTAGATGACATTTCCTCCATACATCCATTTGAATATTGTGCCCCAAAATTTGGATTCACTTTATCATATATACTTTTTAAGGTTCATCTCCTGTCTCATGTATTTGCATTTTAATTACATTGTCATTATCTTTACACAACTCTAAATAAAACTCATTTTCTCCAACCTCTATGGATAGAGCTTTCTCATGTTGATTAAATCTGTTCTCGAGTTGCATATAAGCAAACCAATTAAGAGTTTTGCCTTCCTTAAGAAGCATCTCACTTGATATAAATTCCCAGCTGTCTTGTTTAAAGTATAAAAGGTCATCATAAAACAACCATCTCCAATTTTTATCCCATTCTTTCCTGAAAAAAGCTTCCTGCAGTGAGATGGATAATATTATCTTAGGAAAAAGTCTCTGCTTCTATTTACGCCAAACTCATTCAAGAGCCTTCCTAAGGTTATAAGATAAGGCACAAAAATCATTACACTAGCTTTCAAGTGTTTCAGTTTCTTCATCAGGCACAAACGATTTTTTTAAAAATGATGATGAAGAAGAAGGATGACATTATTAGACTCACATCTCTGCTTCTTGCTTGTCTGAGATATTATAGACAGAAGGCATTTAGGCAGACAGAAACTTCAGGCCCCATTTGTACATGAAAAGGCAGAAAAATAACAAGGAACAAAGGAAGTAAAAGCCATTAAACTGAAGTTCTCTGGACACAGATAGCACTCACTCCTGTCCTAAGAGTCCCTCTTACTCATACCTATGGCTGGATGTTCTCAGGATAGGGAAGTGCCGTGGGAAGGGCAGATCTTGGAAATGTTACTTTTTTGAACAACAGTTCTCCAGCCAGCCAGCTCACTAGCAGTGGCATATCTAGCCTCAACAGTGCCTAGGGTAATAATAATAATAATAATAATAATAATAATAATAATAATAATATTTATTTTTATCCCGCCTCTCCCAGTGGATCGAGGCGGCATTACAAAAATATATAAATACATTAAAACATTAAAATGTACCCCATCCTCCCATGGAAGTTACTCCCCTACCTTCTGACTCCTTTCCCCGCCCCTACATGTACAGCTTTTTTGTGCCCCCTCTGAGATTGGTGCCCAGGGCACATACCTTACTTGCCCCACCCTAGATACGCCTCTGCTCACTAGTCATGGTGGCTGAGGGATTCTGGAAACTGTAGTCTAGAAAAGTATATTTTCCAAGCCCTGGGTCACAAATAGTGCCATAAGTCTATCCAATGGCTAGTAGTCATGGTTACTAAGTAATATTTGGGGTCAGTCTGCTCCTGAATACCATGTACTTTTCTTTATTCATTGATCTGTTTATAAGATGCCTTTCAGGAAATGATACCTGTAACAGCACACAATTCAAAATAACAATACTATAAAAACAAATACAACACATTTAAAAGGAAGGAAAATATTAATAAAAATGGCTGTTTGGCACTTATATCTTCACAAATGTCCTTACAGGTGTGCAAAATTGAATTGGGTCATTTTGTAGCATCCATATTCATCCAAGGGCTATTGTGATGTTACAGTATAGGGCATCCTCTGATGTGCCATGGCTAGATGTACAATGGGCACTGATGTGCATCAGCATGTTCCCCAATGTGTGCATCCAGACACCAGCTAGGAAGTGCCAGAGCACAACAGCAGTGCCTGATGTGCATCAGAAGCACCCAATGCACATTGAAGCACTCTTGCCAATATCCAGATTTGCATCTTCACAGTTCACTAAGAGGGTTTTGTTGCATTTCTACAGTGTAGCTACAGATTCATAAAGTTACAAAATGTAGATTGCAATGAAGGCTCTTGGCCAATATTGCCATTCCTCAAATCTGGTTTTCACCAAGGTAGTTTATAAATTGCAACCTTATCAGTGCTTGTCACTCTGTGGCTTGCTGCCAGAACGGTGTTGGACGTATCTCCTTCAATGGGCCCACTCACCAGTGCCAGAGAGCTCCTTGGATTGGAGTTAAATGCTGTCTGGCTTTTAAGGTGGGTTGGGAAGGGTGGTCAAATCAGGAGAAGTATCATAGGTATGTCATTGTAGCTGTCTCTCATGCCAATAAAAATTATTTTTAAAAAGTATTTAAATTGAATTTCATATATATTTCTATAAACATAACTAGAGACATATTTGTAATATATTTTATGACAATATCTATAATAAATATTGTGTGTGTGTGTGTATAAAAAAATTAGATATGGGCCAACCAAATCTTCGAATCCCTGAATCTTCAACAAGGATTCGAGATTCACGAATCTGAATCTCTTAGCCAAGATAGGCAAACTGAATCTTTCAAATCCACCAACCAAATAGTTTCTTGGAGACTGGGATGCCTGAAAACCTGGGACACCGGGACACTGGAAAACTTGGGAGACCAGACACACAAGAGGACATGCCAAGTAGTGAGTTTTTCTCTTAGAGTTATAATGGCCTTTGCTAACACTTTCAGAAATTACATATGGGGTTGTATTCTAAGATATTTAAATTGAATATTTCATATTTAAGTTCAACACTTGACTGGAAGGTACAGGCTTGAGATTTCAAGGATAGCTGAAAGATTCCTTTGTATAGGTCCCTTGCAAAGCTCTTTCAGACACAATTCTGGGGTTTCTAGTTTTACAAACTAGTTTTACAAACTCACAGCCTTCTCTGCCAAAGTCTCCTGGTGTATCAGTAAACTACAAACCCCAGGATGCCATAAGGAGCTATGCAAAGAAAAGCCAGTTTTGACCTGGATTATCTCTCTACAGTAGTACGTAGCACTGTTTACACAGGCAGGAAAATGTGGGATCAATCCACATTTTCCTGCCTGTGTACAAAGGGCCTTCATGTCATTTTCAGTCTGGGGAAATCCTGAGGCAAAACTATGACAATTGTCCTGACCTGACGGGGGTTTGCCTTTGCCTAGGCTTTTGCTAAGGCTGAGAGAGTGTGTGTTGCCCAAGGTTATCCTTCTTTCCCTTGCTTTTCAAACCCTTTTTAATAAAAGGATTCAAAAGATTCGAGATTCATGGATTCCCAGAATCTTCCAGGGATTCGGATCTGGATTCAGATTCGGAAAATTCTGGATTCGTCCCATCCCTAAATAAAATTAAATTTCTGTCTGTTTTTCTGTTTGTTATCACATCACATAACAATTGGACAGATTTTTCACTCAGGCCATTTCCACATTAGACTGTTATAGCGCTATGATTCCACTTTCAACCTCCTATGGAATCCTCCTATGGAATCCTGGGGTTTGCGGTTCCCTCCCTAAGCTGCAAACCCCAGGATTCCATAGGAGGTTGAAAGTGGAATCATAGCGCTATAACAGTCTAGTGCGGAAATGGCCTCAGTTTGCAGGAAATGCTTAAGATGGTCTAACTTAAAGTGCATGCTATGTGCTATGCACAGAACTCACTTTGGGTGCATCTCAATTGTTTTTTTATTGGATTTTTATCCAGTATGGAGGGTACACTTAGGATGGCTGGTAAACTATAGACTATGCTAGCGTACACAGGTTCATTGGCCTGGGGGGATGATCCCAGTTACTTTTTTTTAAATTAATACACATAATTTGTAACATTTTGATGGAAATGCATCCCAACAATTTTTGATGTTTTGATTTAACTAGATAAAACTAAGCTCCCGCCTGTTTGCCACTGCTTCTCACATAAACTAATGGTTAGATTTTTCATTTAGAAGGGATGTTTGGAATGGCCTGGCTTTACAGACAAGCTGCTTGAGGGGAGGGCCTGGAGGCACACTAGTTATTTTATCATTAATGCAAGAGCAGCATATTTTGTGGCCAGTCAAGGGCGGCACGCTCTCTCAAGGGCAACTGAGATCGATGCACAACAGAGGAACATTTGAGCTCCTAAAGAGAGAAGCACTCATCCTCCAGACCAGCTCAAAGTAAACTATTATTATTATCCATGGTTAATCAATTGCCCAAGCAAGGCCGGGTACTGCAGCTAGTAACAAAACAATAAACCCGAGACATTTTAAAGGGCTGGGGGCCAAATGAACACCCTGTCCTGACTTATGAACATCCAGTGGAGATAAATGGACACATATTATTTAATCAGTGCACTGTGTGATTCCCATCAGAGGGTCAATGGCTTCTGTACGTTATCGCAAACCAAAAATAAACAATCCCAAATACAGGTTTTGCAAATGTTGTGTTTTTAACCAATTTTTCTAAGCTTTGCTTTGTTGTGGTGAGGTCCTCGCCGCAACAGCTTGACTCCTAGGGATTTTTCTTTTGCAAATGTTGTGTTTTTAACCAATTTATCTAAGCTTTGCTTGACTCCTAGGGATTTTTCTTTTTCTTTTTTTCCGTTCAGGTATTTTCTGGTGGAGGGCAGAATAATAAAAATTGCTTGGATATTGATGTGTGTAAATGTGATTTGGGGGGAAAAAAATCACCCAACACAATCTGAAGGTCAGGACTGTATGTAGTGGAAAAGCTTCCACTCATGAATCTTTTAAATGGGAGAATAGACACCCAGTAGCAATGTATTTAAAACGCCCTAAATAAATCTGTCTTCTTAGGCCATTTCCTAAAGTGCAAACCCCAGGATTCCATAGGATGTTGAAAGTGAAATCATGGCACTGTAACAGTCCAGTGCGGAAATGGCCTTAGAGTACATGTTTTAATGTAAACTGTTTAGAGGTTTCATTATATGAATCAGTATCAGAACCAGATTTAAAAAAAAAATCCTACGCCCGATCGCTGGCTTCCCAGTATGCTGCCCACTTAAGGCCATTTCCGCACTAGGCTGTTATAGCGCGATGATTCCACTTTCAACCTCCTTTGGAATCCTGGGGTTTGCAGTTTCGGGAGGGGAAATAATAGTGGAATAATAGCGCTATAACAGTCTAGGGAGGAAATGGCTTATATCCCCCCTTTCGCCTAACATACGACCCAAAGCGCCCCATAGAACCGTCTCAACCTATTCGCACTAAATTTCCGCACTAGGCTGTTATAGCGCGATGATTCCACTTTCAACCTCCTCTGGAATCCTGGGGTTTGCAGTTTCGGGAGGGGCCCGCCGGCCCCTCCCGAAACTGCAAACCCCAGGATTCCAGAGGAGGTTGAAAGTGGAATCATCGCGCTATAACAGCCTAGTAGGGAAATGGCCATAGTGCTATCATTCCGCTTTCAACGTCCTATGAAATCCCGGCGTTTGTAGTTTGGGGATCTATCTTTGGTCTCCTCAAAGGCCCCTCCCGAAACTGCAAACCCCAGGATTCCAGAGGAGGTTGAAAGCGGAATCATCGCGCTATAACAGGCTCGTGCGGAAATGGCCCTTGAAAACAGCGCCCAGGGACACACGCCCCCGAGCTGAGCCTGCGCACTGGTTTCCGGGAAGGCCGCAGGTGGCAGCTGGAAGGGGGGGGGAGAGCAAGGAACCCTCCGACGCCAACGGGTGGGTGTGTCCTTCGTTCCACTCCCGGATTGGTCGGCTGCGGGGAGAGGGGGCGGGGCCTCGGCTGGCAGGAGCCCAACCCCGCCCACAGGCCACCGGCCGCCTGGGTTGCCGTCCCTTATAATCGCCGGCGCTGGCCGTCCGAGCGCAGTCGGGCTGTTCGGTGGTGGCGAGTGTTCCGCTGAGCCAGCAACCGCGCCGCCTCCTCCTCCTCCTCCTCGCCATGGTGGACAGCATCTACCGGACCCGCTCGCTGGGCGTGGCGGCCGAGGGGCTGCCGGACCAGTACGCCGACGGCCGGGCGGCTCGCGTCTGGCAGCTCTACATCGGCGACACGCGGAGCCGCACCGACGAGTACCGGAACTGGCTGGTGTCGCTGCTCCGGGGCCAGCGCTGCAGGACGGTCCTGGACGTGGCCTGCGGCACCGGGTGAGTCGGGCCGGCCGGCCGGTCGGCGGGAGGAGGACGGGGGGGCTTCCGCGCCGCCGAGGCCTCGGTTCGCCTCCTCCGACGGGGGCCCGGGCTCGGGTGGGAAGGCGGGCGGCGCGCCTGGTTGGCCGCGTTTTTCCGCTCCGTGGCCATTTCCGCACTAGCCTGCTATAGCGCTATGATCCCACTTCCAACCTCCTAGGGAATCCTGGGGTTTGCAGTGTAGGGAGGGGCTCGTGTGAACTAATCTGGAATAACAGCCGCGCTTCTCTGGGATCGGCCCCCCCCCTTCTTCACATATCTTGGTGGTCTCGCGTTTGCAAAGGAACCCGCTCCTTGCATCATCCAGATGGCTTGTTTACACGCGGGAAGATGCCCCGGCTCTAATTCGGAGTGATACTTTTCTGAGCAAAGTGAACCGTCCATAAGGCTTCTCTTTCTTCTCCTGGGCTCAGCTCGTTGTCTTTGCGGTGCACCAGTCTTTTCCATTCTGGTAGAAGAAGTTAGAAATCAGACCTGGGTGGGTGGGTGACGTTTCTGCTTCCAGTTTACTTCCCCCATTTGTTCCCAGGGGAATCAGGAAGGTGGATTAGAGCTGAATCAGAACTTAGTCAGAGTAGACCCATGGAAATCAATGGCAGCTGAGGCCACTTCTGCACTAGCCTGTTATAGTGCTATTATTCCACTTTCAACATCCTATGGAATCCTGGGGTTTGCAGTTTAGGGAGGGGCCAGCCGTCCGGTCCCTAAACTGCAAACCCCAGGATTCCATAGGATGTTGGAAGTGGAATAATAGCACTATAAGAGCATAGTGCGGAAATGGCCTGAGAGTTAGTCATGGTTAACCTGCATCCCAGTGAATCTGACAAATCTGTGTGTGTGAATCTAGAAATGTCTTCAAATTAAAGAAATCTTCATTGGCCATTCACTTAATTCTTCATATGAATAAACAATGTCAAAAAAAAAATAAATGTGTCCAAGGCTGCTGTTTGGTTGATTTTGTACAATCTACAGTGGGTGTCATTTCAGAAGAAACTTTGCTCCCTTCTCTGGCAGTCTTTTTCTCAAAGAACGCCACACTTGTTGTAAATACCTATGTGAAAAACAGTTCACTTTTTAAAAAAATTACTTGTCTAGTGAAGCAGGGGTGTCTTTGGGGGGCTGATTAAAATATTTTACTCTAGCCTGTTTATTTGGCAGGAGCCAGCGGGGTAAGTAGCAGGCGGATTGTTTCTCCACTGTGCTGGATTGTAAAATACACTCATCTCACATTATGTCTGAATATGAAGAGGAAATAGGCGCAGCATGTGCAGCCTAGCAGCATTGCTGAGTATGTGTGAACATTTCTGCTTCCTCTCTACCCTGTACCATCCTTTCTTGGAGGAATCTCAGAAGGGAATCTTTTTTTATTCTATATTTTTATAAAAGCATAATACAGAAAATTACAAAGTATCTTATCTCAATTTTACACAGTTCCATCTTGATACATATAAAACATTGCTCATTTCCATGTTCTCTTAAATATTTCTAATAGTACCTCCCCTCTTCCCTGGTATGATCTTTTCCTTATGTCTGTTTAATCTGTGATCACTTAAATCATACTCATACATGTTGACTGGTCTCCTTTTTCTGATAATTCAGCTGATTTAATTGCCTTTAATTTATCAAATCTCTTTAGATAACCTTCTACTAATATCTGTTAACATTAACTTTAGGTACTTGTTTCAATATACCTCTTAATCAGACTCATGTTAGTCATTCTTTTTTCTTTCGTTTCTCATTCTAGCAGATAGATCTTCCATTAAAACATATTCCTGTATTTTATCTAGCCACTCCTCTATAGATGGACTTTCAGCTCTCTTCCAATAATGTGCTCAAAGAATCCTTGCAGCCATAATCATATATAATACCACTGTTTCATATTGCCTATTTTCTTTGTCAATTTGATGAGTCATGTTCAATAAACACAATTCTGGCGTCAATGGAAGATCTATTTGTAATATAGATATCATGGTTCTGTTTATTTTTTTCCAGAATCTTATTGCCTCTGGGCATAGCCACCACATATGGAAAAAAGTTCCGTCAGCTTGTCAGAAGGGAATCTTAACTAACCAATGTGATGTAAACAAACTTCCTCCAGCTTCTGCGCTTCCAGTGGATATTGATCAGTGTAACAAGCACTGTTCTTGGCATTTGTGATTGTGATTAGAGCATCAGAGGATGGTGGTTGCTCTGGGATAGTTAAATGGATGTCCAAAAGTGTGATATTGTGCATGGATTCTGAATGAAATCTTCTGTTGTAATGTAATGATCTGTTGCCATAGTTCTCTGGGGTGAGTTTTCCCATCTGCCAGTGAATAAATGTAGTGAGGCTTCTGGCTCCCAGCTTCATTCCTTGGGATACATGGACATCTCTCTCCCCTTATCTCTCCGTAATATAGTGTGGATTCCATCATGCTGGTTGAGGAAGGATTCCAAGTCACCAGTGTAGATGCCAGTGACAAGATGCTCAAATATGCCTTGAAGGAGCGATGGAATCGTAGAAAAGAAGAAGGTTTCGACCATTGGGGTAATTTCCCCCCTTTGTTTGGGTTAAGACCATCACTAAAGTACTCCTGTTCATCTAGTTCTTGAATGACTGCACATAAATATATTTGCTTATTATGCAAACAGTGGTGGAGTTTGGACTGTGTGGGGTGGGTGGGTGGAAGGCTGGGTGGAAGGGGTGTGGCTGTGGTATGTGGGGGCGTGGCCAGGGCATGCAGGGGTGTGGCTACAGGCCAGGACACCCCAAAAATGTTGCTGCCTGGGACAAACTATCTTTGCCACCCCCCTGTCCCTACGCGACTGTATGCAAACCTGCTATAGATGTTTTTCTCAGTATCTGCAGGACACTTAAGACAAATTATAGCTTAATAGCCATTAAGGAATTCATAGAAGACCATCCATCTTTAATATTTCAAGGGTTTGATAAAAGGGGGAGAAGATAACACATTTTGTCTTACCATTTGTAATACAATATAGATTTGATTTAGTGCCACTAAAGGGTTAACAGGACAGGGAAACACCATCTGTGCTGAAGCTAAACTGGATGGGAGACCACTCAAGGTACCTGATTTCACACCACCTTGGAGTTCTGTCATGAAAAAGAGGAATATTAACATAACAGCTAAGGAAAGCAAAAATCATATTTGCCAGCATATAAAATGCACCAGTGTATAAGACGCACCCTATTTATATGCCAGCAAACACTATTTGCTCGTGTATAAGACACACTGGTGTATAAGACTCATTCCATTTTCAAACAGTATTTTTCAGGAAAAAAGGCAAGTCTTATACGCCAGCAAATACAGTACATGTTATTGTAACCACAAGTAAATGACCAGTACTGAAGTTAGCTAAAAAGCATGCAAATGTTCCTTGAAATCATATGACCTTAATTAAAATTGGCTGCCCAGTTTAATGAACTAAAACTTGATTTGATTTGTAAATTGTTCAAAACCTGCAGTACTGATATGGGTATGTAAACAATCCTGTACCTTTTTAGCCTTTGTCTGTATTCTTCGAATTCTGTGCTAGACTTTTAGAATGGAGCCCTTGGTATTTAGTTTTCTTCAGTCTCATAAAGCTTTAAGTTTTAGCCTAAGACTATAATAGGTCCAGATTGTTCCTGCCTTGGACCCTTGAGACACCAAAAATTCTTCTGAATGAATTCTTCTGAATGAATGCCTCCAACAAACAAATGTTGAACATCTTTTCCAAAGTGTTTAAATGAGTTAGCATAAAGCTTACAGCAAGGAGGATTCTGCACAGACTGTAAGAGTATGCTGAAATATAATCTGTGCTGTTGAAGCAGATGCTGGAATACCAGTGCTGTAATGAGCGCCTTGTTTACACACATCCCGTCTCAGCAGTGAACTCAGTATGTGCTTGCTGATGAAGATCCTTGCCCAGAACAGGGGTGAGCAAA